>JAKUCV010006532.1:5577-145720 GCA_028386065.3 Turnera subulata
AGAGCTTCAAGGATGGCGACCCCATCATTATAGTCCTTGTCCAGGAATGCACCGTTGGCCATTTTGTCCAAGGTGTTCTGGTCTTCGTCGCTCAGGCCGCAATAAAATTGTTCAAGCTGCACGGCCTCATCAATTCTGTGATTTGGGCATCTTCTGAGTAGTCCCTTGAATCGTTCCCAAGCATCTCGAATCGACTCGTCATACCGTTGGGAAAAACCAATGAGCTGCTGCCTCAAACTCGCAGCCTTGCTTGACGGATGGTACTCTTTTAAGAAAGCTCTGACCAAGTTGTCCCATTCTGTGAAATGGCCTGCTTCGTGGTTGTTGAGCCATTCGGATGCTGTGTCTCTGAGTGAGAATGGAAATACTCTCATGTACAACTACTCTTTAGTCATTCCGGCTATGTTCACAGTGCTACACACTCGCAGAAAATTCTGCAATTGTGAGTTCGAATCTTCTGATGGTAAGCCTCCGAATGTGCGTCTCTCCAACATGCTGAGCAGGTTTGTTCTGATTTCGTAGGGGGCGTCGACATCTGGAATGGCTATGCTGTTATGGATGATGGTGGTTGGTGGTTGTAGGAGCTGGGACATGGGATTGTAAGGTCGCACAGGCTGAGCCTGTTCAACCTCGGGGTTCATTAAGTCTGTTCGCCATTGTTTGTTGTTTCTGCTTGCTTTTCTTGCGAAACTTACGGGCTGTCTTTTCAATCTCCTGGTGGAAGGTTAGGGATGGCTTCTTGCTCCTGGTTTGTGGCATGCACCACCTGAAAGCTTTAACTTGGAAAGAGAAAAGGATTAAATAACAAAAAGTCTAATAAGTCAGAAATAAAAAGTAAAGAAACAAGCGCCAGTCCCCGGCAACGGCGCCAAAAACTTGATGCGGTCGTGGTTTCCTGCAAGTGCACAGGGTTGTTGTAGTACGTATCAAGGTCGTATCCACAGGGACTGGGTTGAATCTGTTTTCCTTAAATTTCGGACAACTAGACTTGAAAACAATTTAACTGGGATGGATTTTGGTGAATAATAATTAAAAAGCAAATAAGCAGTAAAATAAATGTAACAACAATTTAAACGAGGAAAAGGTCAAGAATGGTGAATTCTTAGGCATCCGGGATCCACATGTCCCGAATTATGCTTATAAACTGCTCTACAGCCTCAGTCACAGACTGACACTGTGATGAGGCTGTAACTAATGAGATGTCTTGACGGGGCTCCCAACCTAAGGTACTATCAACGGCTTTCGATCTTATTAATAGTTCCCTAAACGTCCATCTACCCCCTGTCACTAGAGCAGACGTCCACTTAGAGATGAAGTTCAATTTTGGTGCGGATTCCCACAGTCTCTCCTTACCTTCTTTCGAATGCTTAAGGAGTAAAGGTTGACTATTGTAGGTCTAACACTCCTGGCTTCTCCTTTCGGTCCTTCACCAGATTGCTACTAAAATGAAAGTATGCTACCCAATAATCAATCAAGAATCAAACTAGGAGTTGTGTTATCTCTTGACTACACTGTCACAGCGTGAGGCTGTAGAGGATACAGCCTGAAGCTGTCGACAGCAAATTAGTCAGTTATAATGGTAGGATCTTGCAGGGGCTCTCAACCTATACTGCGCCCATTTGCTTTCGCTCACAGGCGCCTCCCAAGGTTCTCATCTTCCTGGTGCTCTCGCATAGGTCAAACTCAAGGGGGATGAAGATTTGGTATTGAGGCTAATTCCTTAATTAGTATCTAACTCTGTCACGAGCTAAGAACTAAGGTTTGGTTGTTGTTTTTCCAGTGAGCTATGGTTTCTCCCTTCGGTACTTCTCCTAGCCACCTGAGTTCATGCATGGGTTTGATCAGAACCTAAACATGGTTAAAGGGCTCAACAACTAAAGCAAGGATGAAGGGAATAAAACGTGAGCAATTCATTAAACACAAATCGGGTACATGCTTCCCCCTTCAACCTAAGACGAGGTTGTTTAGTTCATAACAGCAAATACAAAAACAATGGAGGTATGGTATGTCATGGTGTTTTCGAATGAACTGAGAGTGAGGGGCAACACGATTTCTGCCCAGAAAGGCTGCAGAATCGCGTTTCCTCTTCGTCCCTTGAATTTCGGGTCTTCTTCTCAACTCACGTCGATCCCCATTGCTTTCCTCCTTTCCCCTTTTTGTAGGGTGCACCTCCTCTAGTCTTCTCCTTTCCTCAATTGCTGGAAAACTCCCTTTGTCTGGGCAAGTTGTCCTGATTATTCTCCAACGTGCGCGTGTGTGTGTCAGGACAGGGGGCGTGATGGGCAGCAATTGGTGGGTGGTGAGTTCCAAGGCGCCTCTTTGTCTGGGCAAGTTGCAGAATTTCCAGCGGGTGTTGTCGGAGCAAGCGGGATGGGCAGCGCCGATTGGTGGGTGGTGAGTTCCATGACACCCTTTTTGCAGAAGATAATCATTTTCAGAGAGATTCCCTCTGGGTTCCATGTGCCCATTGCTCCTTTTCCTTCAAAGTGCTCTGGGAATGTCAGGAGAATGATTGTTTAAGTTAGTGGAGCAGGTGGCGCAAGTGGCGGCGCTTTTTATTCTTTTTGCGTTTTCTGGGTTTCTGCAGCGTGTACAGACTCACGCTGTGGCTGAGGCTGTAGCAGTTCTTTCTCAAATTCTTCCTTTAATTGGTTCCTGCTTTGGGTCCTTGATGAACGACAGCCTCAAGAACAGGCTCACAGGCTCTGTCACAGTCTCATGCTGTGACTGAGGCTGTATCTTCATATTCTTCAATGAAATCCTATTGATTTGGCCAAAATGTACCTGAAACCACTAATCATACAGTAAGGGATGGAAATTGGAGGGATATGATGGAATATTGCATGTGAGGCATATAATCATGATGAATTGAGAGCAATTTGTGTACAAAATTATGCCTTAAACTATGCATATTTCACATGCATCAAATTTGTGTAAACTAGTTGATTATTGTTTTTGGTTTTAAAAACAAAGATATGGATGAGGTTGAAAGTTCGAATCTTCATGCCTCCTTTCTTGCAATTTTTTTACTTTTCATTAGACTACTCTTTATTTGATCCAATAAATACACAAATTGGGCCCCTACACATTTCTTGGCTCTGCCCCAATGTTCATCCCATTTGACCAAGTGAATCCGACGGAATTATAGTAAAAGTAAAACCCTGAAACCAACCTTTAAACCCTAAAGTAGAGAGATATATATAAAGAGCTTATGGTAATAGTGAAGAGAGGTCATAAAAGTTCGTTGATTTGTTGGGCATTGCTTTTCCTGTTACTGCGTATAGTAGATTAGTAGGTTTTTTTTAAAAGAATTTGTGTAAACTAGTCTTGATGATTGTTTTTTGTTAAAAAAACAAAGATTGTTGATCTTGGGCTTGTGACACTTGTGTTGATCAAAAATTGGGTTAATCACTTCCTAATGTTAATTAGTAAATTAACTATATTTAGTCATGGTGCATAATTGGTTTTGATGACTAACAAATTATAAGATTGCTTTGAGCTTTCATTGTGTTGATTTTAGCTTAGAACAAGAATTATGGTTTTTGTTAAAAACCACATCTCAGAAACACGCCAGATGATTTTTGTTGTAACCATATCTGCGAACTGTCACCAAGGTTATTAAACCCGGCCTGGCCATAGACCCGTTTCAGTGGCCGGGTCGCGGTTTTAGAGGTCTAACCGAGGTCCAACCAGGTCTGACCGGTATTAAAAATAATAGTAAAAATATATAAATTTTTTAATAAAGGTCCAACCAAAGGTCTGATCATGGTTTGACCAAGACAATTTTTTGAAATCTTTGTATTTTGACCCGGAAACGGGTCAGTAAAACCGGAAAACCCAGAGAACCCGTCATGGCTCGACCGTTTTTTTGGAGAATACAACCCGGAGGGGTAAAAAACCCAGTTTTGTCTCCGGGTCACGGTTACCTCAGTTCAACCGGCCGGGCCGGTCCGGGTTTGATAACAATGGCTGTCACTTTCAACCTTTTGTGCAAGTTGCGTGTGGTCCTCCAAGCAATTAAAACCCACTTCCAACGGAGGACTTTATGGAAGTGCAGATGACTTTACCACCTAACTCCTACTCAACTTAAGAAGGTGGTCCAAGCATTCCAGATTTGGTAATAATTTGCAACCAAGAAGTTGACATGGCGCAATGGTACCAAACTGAAGCTTTAATAAACTGAAGTTAACTAGGAGTTCAAAGAGCCATTGCAGCTGCTTTTCCCCACTCAGATTCTATAAAGAGGGCCCATTACACCTCTGGAGAATTATCCCAGCTATTGTGCAAAATCTGAGTGTATACTTGTACTTGAAATTTTGGTATCTGATTTGGTTTTTCTGATTACATTGGGAAACACATTCAAAGTCTTGGATTAGATTTGTTGGGTACTCAAGTCTAGGATTAGATTTGAGGGTAGGTTAGAGCTTAGCCTGTGAAAAGCTTGTAAAGGTTTAAGCTTAGCCTAGAAAAGCTTGTGTTTGTAAAGGTTAAGGATGAACCCGCAAAAACTTAAGGCATAGTGAGTGTTTGAAATCCTAAAAGGAGGAACCTTTAGGTAGTGGAGTACCCGGTGAGAGGAAACCACTCTAAATCGCTTGTTTTCATTCTCTCTTACCCCCCTTACTCTCATTATTGCTTTAAAACACTCACCAAGCATTATCGAGATTTGGTATCACAAAAACCAAATCTCTTTTGTCCAAAAAAGTTCAAAGCCTAATTCACCCTCCCCTCTTAGACACTTTTGGGCCAACAACTAGCTTATTTGCCATAAAGACAAAGAAAGGTCATAATAAAACTCTCTTGAAATGTTTGTTTCATTTTCTTTCTTTATGGTTTGTGCTTTGAGTTTCAATTGTTCCCAAGATTGTTTTCTCGACTGCAGGTAGAAACAATTGCAACATAGTATTAGTATTTTTATGTCTTTCAAGATAAAAAAAAATCATTTTAACATTTTCAAGATCGATTTTAATGTTGGCTTGCCTAATTTTCTTTGCAACATAGTATTAGTATTTTTATGTTTTTCAAGACAAAAAAAAATCATTTTAACATTTTCAAGATCGATTTTAATATTGGCTTGCCTAATTTTCTAGCGTGCGCATGTGTATATTATATAACATTTTGCGTCACCCAAAAACACCATAGTTTTGTGGTAATAATGTGTGGCTTGATAAAAAAAAAATAGCGTATAAGATGTGCGTATACCAGTGTAGTTAGACCCGGATCGGCCTAGTTGGTTGAACCTGGTTAATCGTAACCCACTTGGTTTTCCGGGTCAATAAATTCTTTGTTAATTTCTGGTTGAAACCGAGTTTGATCACCTTTTACCCGGTAAAACCGCGACCTGGTGGCCCGATCGGGTCAACCTCCTGTCCGGATTTAACTACATTGGCGTATACCCTTGTGCAATTGGCTACTAAATACATGGTATTTTCTCGTCTGATATAATATAGTTTAATATGATAATAGTTTCTTTATTATTTATTAAATATTTTATAAAAATTTTTAACATTCCATTCCTAAATTAAATACAAATCCTTAGAATTTTATGGTATTAAGACTTTGACTCTTTGAGCTTTAAAAATCATTAGAATTCTATTAGACATCTCTTCTTCATCCTCTCCAATCTTTTTGTTTTTTATCAACATCCTCTCCAATCTTCCTTACTCTTTTTTCTTATGAATATATATATATTATACTTTGATGTACTATTTTTTCCTTCATATTTAGTTGAGACTAAAACTTATTGGCAAAACATACATCTAAATTCTTAGTTTGTCTACATTAAAGAAAAATTTCCTAGGGCAAGCTATGGCAAAATTAAGTTAAATTTAAGAGTTATTTTCCTTCATTTTTTATAGAAAAATATATTAAAAAGATATAGATATTTTTCCATATAGATTTTTTTATGTCATCACCCAATTCATGTGTAACATGGACATGTGACTAGCTTACACTCAAGATGGAGCCAGTTTGGCTGCTACATCAAGAAGACGGAGCTGAGTTCTGATTCTCTACAAGCAGCCATTACTTTGACCTTACTCTGGAATGTCTTTTCATTAAAATGAAGCGTGCGCCACTCGTATCCAACAACCTTAAACCTTTCTTGGCAATCTCCGTTGCCTGCTGCATTAATCTCTACAAACTTTTTATTAAGCCATTCTTCGGTCTCGGCCAATCATTTTCTCCCTGCCAAAAGAACCAGTGACAAATAAATAAAAGTATTTTGATGATGATTACCAATGCTTTAACAAAACTCTGCGGGCCTTTCATTACAAAGAATGGAAAGAGAGATATTGACAGGTCTAAAGGGACGAAGAGAGACGATGGAAACAACACCATTGCTTTTGGTGGAAGTAGAGCAAAAAGCGGTGCAATGACCGGAGGACTTTAACCACCACTCCGGCGAGAAGTATCCTTGTTCTAGGACTAATACTCTAATTCATCCTTGTGTTGCGCCATAATTTTAGAACTCATTCCTGTGGATATTAAACTAAGGTAGCTTCATTGAGTTTTGGAGTTTTTATATTATTAGGTTTTAATAGTCTAAGTCCAGTTCTGTTTAGGAGTTATGTTTTGTTCGTTAAGTCAGAATCCCTATAAATATAGATATGTTAGGTTTTTAATATTTGGTGTAGCAAGAGATGTTAGAAATAGTGTTTTGCTAATGCCTCTTTGTCTCATACAGGTTTTGATATTGACAAACCGGACATTGAATCAAAATGACGACAAACCTGAGGCAAAAAGAAATCACTCCCGAAGCAAAAAGAAATGACTCAAAAAAAAAAAATGTAAAGAGAAGAAGAGCACAAGATTTGAAGTGATCTTCCAAGAAGAATTAAGAACTTAATTGTACAAGGTTAACAGTCAAATTCTTCTAAGATGTTAGCTCAAACATAATCAATTTTTCTCATGCATACCATTCTTTTTATCAATCATAAAAATGGTTTTTGAGCACTAAACATTGATACTGTGTTTCTAAACATCGATGTTCCTGCCTTCAAAAAGATTTATCAAAAGCGGCAGTAGCTCAAAACATCGATGTTGGCATCCCAAACATCGATGTTCTCTTGACCGATTGCATTTCAAGATGTTTTGCAGAAATACTGTTCAAACATCGATGTTCACTTTCCAAACATCAATGTTCTACTATTCAAACATCTATGTTCACAGTTTAAACATCGATGTTCTACTGTTACTTGTTTTAAAGTGTTTTGGCAGTAGCTCAAAACATCGATGTTTAAGTTTAGAACATCGATGTTTTAGTGACCGTTGGCCCAATAATTCATATTTACTGGCCAAACATCGATGTTCTAATGCTAAACATCGATGTTGTGCCGTTTTGAGCAGATACATTTTTCAACTTCCCATGCTATTTTGTCTAAAGGTGTCTTGGATTGATTCCCCAACGGTCATACAAGTTTTCAAACTTATAAATAGAGCATTTACACCTCTTTTTATCAGGAATCAACTCTCCATACATTTATCATTCATTGATACACATTCATTTAAGTTTTTATGAGCTAA
Organism: Turnera subulata; assembly: GCA_028386065.3. Taxonomy (NCBI): domain Eukaryota; kingdom Viridiplantae; phylum Streptophyta; class Magnoliopsida; order Malpighiales; family Passifloraceae; genus Turnera; species Turnera subulata. The sequence continues at coordinate 13,102 of JAKUCV010006532.1, forward strand.
TATCTTTGAGAATTGAGAGAGTTGCCTTATAGAGCTTATCTTATTACTCAATATCCACTCTTTGAGAGAGTTTCTGTTTTGCATATTGTGAGTGTTGTTATACACTTGAAGGGAGGTTTGTTCCCTTGTTATGATTCATAGGAAGAGGGTTTTCTTTCTGTGTGAGGAGTCTTGAAGTGAGGTATCTTCAAGCAGGAGTGTTGAGGTTCATGTGACTTGAACTCTCAAGTTGTAAACGATTTGTTAAGCACCCAGAAGCTTAACGTAGATAGTGAAATCTTCGAAAGAGTCTCTTGGAGGATTGGATTAGCCACACAAGTTGTGTGTGTGAAGCAGTATAAAATTCGGTGTGTCCTTCATTCTTTCAATTCCGCAATTATTTCCTGCAAGTTTTTGATTTCATCCGAAAAACGCTATTCACCCCCCTCTAGCGTAGGGCACCTGTTCTAACAATTGGCAGCGGAGCCTAACTCTCTGAAAGACTTAATCGTTTGAGAGGAACTTTCCATGGCTTCTTCAAGTAATTATGCAGGAATCTTCGAAGGACAATCCACCACTCGTCCACCACTCTTTGATGGCACCAACTACACCTATTGGAAGGAGAGGATGAGAATCTTCATCCAAGCCAACAGCTATGCTCTTTGGCAAATCATAAAGACCGAAGAGCAAATTCCGACAAAGAAAGTTGGTGAAACCACAGTGACTAAGACGGAGGCGGAGTATGAAGCTGAAGACATCAAGAAGGCCAAAAACATTGCCAAAGCAATCAATATGCTCTACTGTGCAGTCAATCCCGATGATTATCGAAAAATTTCTTGCTGCACAACCGCCAAAGAAATTTGGGATAAGCTGGAGATTACCTACAAAGGAACCGATCAAGTTTGAGAGGCCAAAGTCGACTCCCTCACTGCAAAATACGAACTCTTTCGAATGAAGGAGAATAAGAAGATTGAGGAGATGTTCGATCGATTATCAAAAATCGTAAACAACCTTCATGCTCTCAAGAAGGTCTATTCTGACAAGGACTTGGTCAGAAAAGTCCTTAGAAGACTCACTCCCGAATGTCGTTCTAAAGCCGATGCAATCTATGAAAACATCGGGACATCGAACACAACCATTGACGGCCTTAGAGGTAACCTTCTAACTTATGAAACAACTATTCTTAAACCCTCTTTGTAGGAACCCAAGAAGATGGATATAGCTCTGAAAGCTTCAACTTCCAAAACCCAAGAACTCACCGAAATGGATTCGAGTGAGGACGATCAAGAATTCGGACCTCTCATCCAAAAATTCCGCAAATTCATGAAAAAGGAATTTGAAAAGAAAGGAAGAAAGTTGTCTGGTCCACCGAAGTGCTATGGGTGCAGAGAGGTTGGGCACATTAAGCCCAAGTGCCCCAAGGCAAAGGAAGGAAAAGAAAAGAAGCCCTATAAGAAGCAAAGGGCATACATTTCTTAGGGAGGCGATTCCGGCGATGAATCATTCGTCAACGATGAAAAAGAAACGGCCAACCTTTGTCTCATGGCACAGGAAGAAGAGTCGGAAGAAGTAAGTACTTTTTCTCTAAATGAAGCGTTTACATATGAAGAATTGCAAAATGCCTTTGATGAACTTTATAGTGAATATATTTCTGCTTCTAAAATTAACAAGGGTTTAAAGAAACAACTAACAATTCTAGGAAATGATATGGAAAAGTTGACAAGTGAAAATGAAAAGCTTAGGGAAGAAAATAAATTCTTCGGAAAGAAGAGTGCCAACAAATCAGAAAGTTCATCTAGGGAGTGTTCATCATGTAAGTCATTAAAGGAACAAGTTGAAGAACTTGAAACAACCTTAAAGAATTTTAACACTCCTCAAAAGAATTTAAATTCTATCTTAGGCAATTTGCAATCAACTAAACATGGACTAGGTTTCAAGAATGAACCTAAAAAGAAGAAAAATAAGCCTAAGTCTAGAAAGGTTCAACCTAAGGAAATCAAGGTAAGCCAAGTACATAAGCATAGACAAAGCAACTACTATCAACCTAAGAGAATGTATAACCCAAATGTTATTTGCCATTATTGCAATAGGGTAGGACACATTGCTCTAGTTTGCTTTACTAGGCATAGGTATTAGGCACAAGAAGAAGCTCATTACCGGTATGCCTCTAACACTCAAGGACCCAAAAAGATTTGGGTACCAAAAATCCATTAAATTGCTTATGCAGGTATGGTTGAAGGCATCAAGTGTACTTTGGTACCTTGATAGTGGATGCTCCAAGCACATGACCGGAGAGGCATCCAAGCACTTAACAAATGTGGCCATGCTTGATTGATCCTTGTAGGAATGCAAGGATGAGTGGTGATGTTGAAAATGCTCATCTTTTGGTTAAAACCTATGCTCATCTTTTGGTTAAAACCTTTCTATCCTTTTTGGTATACTTTTAATAGTTCTCTTGATGCTTATTTAATTGATTGATGCACATTGCATTCATACATATCATTCATGAGTAATGATAGAAAACATCATTGGAAAATATCTTGAGCATCCAAATTTGCCTTTGTTGAAAAAGGGCTTAGAAGTAAGTTAATTTTGCATGAAGTCAGAAAATTTGGGTAGCAGGGTCATACCCAAATGTTGCTACCCGAGAGCACAAGATGGTTTCTGTTCAGAAATTTGGGTAGCAGGCTTCTACACAAATGTCACAACCCGAGAAGCACTAAACAGAATCAGTTCAAAATTTGGGTAGAAGGCTCTTACACAAATTTTCAAATCCAAGAAGAGTTAATCGTTTTGGTGATTAAACTATATTTAAACTTTTTCAAAGCCTACCCAACACGTTAAATTCATTATAAGGATATTCTTTTTATGCATACGGTTTCTTTTGACTCGCATTAAGCTTAGCATGTAGTCAGTGCATAATAGATCAAGTCGAGGAGCTTTAGCCTGCCGTTGAACATCCATAAAGAGGTAATTAATCCCATACACATTCTTAAATATAAATATTTTATTGCAATTATTATTATTTAACGGGCAGGTACAACAGTTACTGAGAAGCTATTAGGGTCATTAGTAATATTGACCCTGATACTCTCATTCCAAGAGAACCACATCCCACCCGAGTTGTTTTGGCCATGAAGTTTGAACCGATTTGCTGGAGGAAAACGAAGTGGGATGACACCGTTATTATCCTCAGGCTGCCATAAGGTCTCTGTGAGCAGAACCATGTTGGGTTTGTACTAGTTCTTCAAATCTCTCAAGGTACGTACAAACTCATCGGAGCGCCTAGCGATTCCTCTGCAGTTCCAAATTAGTAGGCGAACCTTTGGCCAAGTAGGTGGTAACCTAGCCACTCGCGGAATGCTCTGAGCAGTCATCGAAATCTAGTAATAACTACCTTCGTTCAGAATTTGGCAAGTATGCTCCAGCCGGAATTCCTGAAGTCTATCAGAAATGAAAAAACATGATGGAATTGGCCGAGCCATAGAAGGAAGTTCGCAGGGTGCTTTGGTCCTCTAGGAAGATCGTCTCTTCCATGGGAGTGACAAAAAATCTGGAAAAGTAGAGTTCGTTGACAAAGACCACACGAAGCATCCTCCCGAGCTCGTTCGGCAGTTCGTCTGGATGCTCGTTATCAGACTATAGGCTAACCGATTCCTCCTTCCAAAGGAGGCACCCTCAACGTAGAAGATAGATGATGGAGCAGGCATTTTGTCTCGACGTGGTTTGTGTATTTCTCTCTCTGAATCGTTTTTTTTTCTCTAATTTCTATCTTAAAATGCTTTTGATTATTTGCTAACCACTGCTTTGCCTTTTTATAGAAATATGATTATCTGTTTTTCAAAGTCTAGACCCTACCTATCCCCGAAAAAGTCCAAAATTTTTTTCGGTAAACGGTAAAGCAAACTTCTCTCCACAAAACTCCAAACTGTTTATGATCTTCAAGGCTTTCCTTTTTTTGAATTCTTTGCCACTGCCTACATTATTGCTCTATCACTTTGCATGTTTCGGGTTACAAACACTTGTGTTTTCCAGCTCACTTTTAACATGATTATTCTTTCACTCTGGCTATCTTGGCTCTTCAATGAAAGGATACGAATCCCGAAAGACCTTTCTTTTGCTCATGTGGGGTTTATGAACAAGTGGTTGCCAATTCTTTTCAATGAATCGACGCACGTTATGACGTCATCTTCGGCTTGCACATTAATGAACATCATTTTATCGAGGAATATTTGATTTCTACTGTTACAAAAATATTTCTTTTTGGACAACTTGTTTATTTCTTCATAACATAGTACAATAGAGAAGAAGTACTCTGTGGAGTTACTTGCTTCTCTAGTTCTTTTACATGATTGCAGATACTCTCAACCTGAGAGGAAAGTCCCATACAGGCCATCTCGATCTGCATCACTGCAGTGCTGATCTTCTTCAGGGCAGCGTTTAGATGCTCCAGTGTCTTCAGTGGTGCACTATTGTGAGCTATCTCTTTGCCCTTTTGATCACCGGTTTCCTTGCAACTGGAAGGTTCTTCCTTGGTGACCGGCTTCTTTCGATGTTTGTGAGATATGGACGTTTCTTCCACACGACCAGGGATGCTCTTCCGCTTGCGACGTGTCTCCAGTTCTTCCTCATCATCGGAATCACCAAAGAGAGCAGCACCAAAACTATAACTTAACTCCTCTGAATCAGAGGTAGTTCTAGTTCTTAGTGGTGAGTCCATGGTTTGAGATATGCTTTGCCAGGTATGAGGTTGGTATTTATAAGCAGACGTGATGATGGTAAGGGCATATACGGGATTTCATGTTGGAAGAATGTGGAGTACTCGAGAAGGTTGCTGATGTAAGCCATGATGAGACTACTAAAACCCGTAAAGAAAGAGTCATTCTTCCAAAATTCGAAATGAACTAACATTGATCTAATTTTTGCATTTTTATCATTTTATTACATTACCTTTTGCTGACTTGAGCGGTGAAGTGTTTTCTAAGTTGTTTTGCAGGTACCCCTCACTTACGTCAAAAGAAAGGGGGAATAAAGACTTGCTGGAACAAGCAACATCGATGTTGGTTACTAAAAACATCGATGTTTGATGAAGTTCAGCCTGCACCAAATTGGACCAGAGGCTCAAAACATCGATGTTTAGAGACCAAACATCAATATTTATTGAAGTTCAGCTTGTGTCAAATTGGACCAGTGGCTGAAAACATCGATGTTCAGTGTAGTGCATGTTCAAGACTTTGACAGAATGCATACAACATTGATGTTCGGTATCAAAACATTGATGTTCAGGGAGTATCGACTCTTTTGCTATCTTTTGATTATGTCTCTTCAATTTAATCTTTAGTTTGCCATTATTATTCTTTTTGCTAATGCCAAAAGGAAGAAGATTAAATAAGAGTATATGTATATGCATCAAGTTAGGGGGAATCACGTTTTGACAAACGGAGGGGGAATTAACCTCAAGTTAGGGGGAATCATGTTTGGACAAACGTAGGGGGAATTAACCTCATTTTGAATCGATACACTTGACATATACTCTTCTTGGTTTGTCATTATCAAAGAGGGGAAAATTGTTAGAAATAGTGTTTCGCTAATGCCTCCTTGTCTCATACAGGCTTTGATATTGACAAATCGGACATTAATTCAAAATGACGACAAACCTGAGGCAAAAAGAAATCACTCTCGAAGCAAAAAGAAATGACTCAAGAGAACAAATGTAAAGAGAAGAAGAGCACAAGATTTGAAGTGATCATCCAAGAAGAATTAAGAACTTAATTGTACAAGGTTAACACTGAAATTCTTCTAAGATGTTAGCTCAAACATAATCAATTTTTCTCATGCATAGCATTCTTTTTATCAATCATAAAAATGGTTTTTGAGCACTAAACATCGATGTTCCTGCCTTCCAAAAGATTTATCAAAAGCGGCAGTAGCTCAAAACATCGATGTTGGCATCCCAAACATCGATGTTCTCTTGACCGAATGCATTTCAAGATGTTTTACAGAAACACTGTTCAAACATCGATGTTCACTTTCCAAACATCAATGTTATACTGTTCAAACATCGATGTTCACAGTTTAACACATCGATGTTCTACTGTTACTTGTTTTAAAATGTTTTGGCAGTAGCTCAAAACATCGATGTTTAAGTTTAGAACATCGATATTTTAGTGACTGTTGGCCCAATAATTCATATTTACTGGCCAAACATCGATGTTCTAATGCTAAACATCGATGTTGTGCCGTTTTGAGCAGAAACCTTTTTCAACTTCCCATGCTAATTCGTCTAAAGTTGTTTTGGATTGATTTCCCAACGGTCATACAAGTTTTCAGACTTATAAATAGAGCATTTACACCTCTGTTTATCAGGAATCAACTCTCCATATATTTATCATTCATTGATACACATTCATTTAAGTTTTTATGAGCTAATATCCTTGAGAATTGAGAGAGTTGCCTTATAGAGCTTATCTTGTTATTTAATATTCACTCTTTGAGAGAGTTTCTGTTTTGAGTGCTGTGAGTGTTGTTATACACTTGAAGGGAGGTTTGTTCCCTTGTTGTGATTCATAAGAAGAGGGTTTTCTTTCTGTGTGAAAAGTCTTGAAGTGAGGTATCTTCAAGCAGGAGTGTTGAGGTTCATGTGACTTGAACTCTCAAGTTGTAAACAGTTTGTTAAGCACCCGGAAGCTTAACGCAGATAGTGAAATCTTCGAGAGAGTCTCTCGGAGGACTGGATTAGCCACACAAGTTGTGTGTGTGAACCAGTCTAAAATTCGGTGTGTCCTTCATTCTTTCAATTCCGCAATTATTTCCTGCATGTTTTTGATTTCATCCGAAAAACGCTATTCACCCTCCTCTAACGTAGGGCACCTGTTCTAACAAGAGAAATTGTGAGAAACACTGAGGGTGTGGCTATAGTGGGGGGCACTATGGTGTCACCTAATTTCTTGTCTATGAGGATTTCAAATTAAATAATAAAAGTTTATTTATTTGAGTGATTTCTTATATTCTACAATTGGTAGCTGAGCCTGTGTAGATCAGGTAGAGAATCAACTGATGTTGCATACGAGTTGAAGATAAAAAAATTGTTCGTGGAAGGAAAAAAAAAAGATTGGTTGCACTTGTTTTTCGAGGAAGCAATAAAAGGTGTGGCAGATCAATTTGGTTCGAAGAAAAGAAAATTGGAGCATTGAAAGTCGACAAAAGAAAGAAAAAAGAAAAGGGAAAGGCATGTGGTTCATTGCATCAACAAGTGAAATTGAACTTATTGGAGAAGTAGTAAGCCAATTTCTTGGTTTGTGCAATTTCTTGTTCTTGAATATTCCTACTGCTTTTCCAAATTAATCTTGTGGATACATATAATGTAGAGAAATATGTAAGTAATTGATATACTGCAACACTTAGTTCAAAGCCTCAAAAGAGAGAAATTTCAGTTTTTGTCTCACGTGAAATTGGTTGTTTTTCTTTTAATGTTTTTTGAAAATTGACGTGGTGGCTATTAATGAGTTTGATTTATTTTGCGTGGCGATACTTTGATATGGGTACAGAGCATGTGGAGTGTCTTATTTCTAAATTTAACGACAAAGGTTATTTTGAGATATGGTGGATGTAGATGAGAATTTTCTTCAAACATGTTCGTGTATGGGATGTTATTCAAGAAGAGATTCAAAGTTACACACAAGAAGAGGTGGAAAAGAATGATGAAGCATTGCACTACCTCAAACAAGATGTAGAAATTTAAGTTTCTCAAAGATTCTGACATGTTAAAACGGTAAAAGAGTACTAGAATGTTTTGCTGAAAACTTATGGTGGTGGAGAAGATGTGAAAAAAGTCACGTTGCAAGAGTTAAGAAAAGAGCTTGAGCTTCTCCATATGGGAGAAGATAAAACAATTGATGGTTATTTCTGTCGGATACATAAATTAGTCAACAATTTGAGAGCCAATGGTGAGGAGATGACAGATCTTCAGGTTGTAAAGAAAATTCTCCGAAGCCTACCATTCGGTTTTGATTACAAGGTGAAAGCTATTGAAGAATTCCAAGATCTGAAGACTTTATCGATTGATGTGTTAAAAACTAAACTGATTGTGCATGAGAAGCGCCTCAATTTCTGGAAGAGAAGGACAAGTGAATAACAACAATTAGACAATAATGAAAATGACAATTAAGTAAATGGTAAGTTTGTGGAGAGTAAAGTTGACAATTCTAGTGGTTCAGAGACATTGACTAGTTGTGACATGGAAGACAAATTTGATGACGAAGTTAGAAGACTCGGAAGAATTAAGCTGGAAAATTTGTCACTGCCAAATTACAATCAAGATTCCAAGTTTATGGTGAGTGTTATAGGTTGTCAAAATCAAGGTGGAAGAACTATTTTCTCAGGAGGAGAAGAAGAAAGAGTTAGTGGTTCAAGAAAATAATTTTTCTTGCTAGAGAGACAATGAAGGTGAATAGGTAGTTGAACAAGTGGAAGTGAAAGGTTTTTGCAGATAATTCTTTGTTTGAGGGAGACAAATTGACAGAGGATGAACAAGAAGAGGAGAGAAAGCCAAAAGAAATCGAAGGGAAGAAAGTTGAAGAAATTGATTTTGTCTATGGTGAAGAAATTGATTTTATAGGTATTAATGAGTTTTTGTCACTAGAGGATGTGAGGAATGTTTTTGAGAACAACAAAGAATGGGAGAGTGTCTTTGGAAGTAATAAAGGATGGAAGACGACACAAGATTTCTTTGGCAAGTAAGATGGGGTGTGGATCAGTTACTTCAAGTATGGTGATAACATCTAAATGTTAATGTTTTTATGATGATTTTGAATGGCTTTTACTATGTATTCTTGGTCGATTATGTGTATAATCTCTATATTATTGTGTGTTTTCATGCATTGTGTCAGTTAGTATTTCAATTTTGCTGATTAAGTGTTTTTATCAGGAATATATCGTTTTTATTGAAGAATGGAAGCTTTTTAGCCAAGTTTGGAAACCATACCCAATTTAGGAAACTTTTTGCAGTGACCATAGCCGACTACTTTAATGATTTCCGGCGTTTTAGGCATAAAAATTGAGTGAAACCAAATAGAGACGAAACTAGACTTCCAGAGCTTTCTATGGAATAAATTTCATAATTTTTGGACGTGTCTACAAGGAGCAATAATTATTTTAATCCAGCCCAGGATGCAGATTTTTCTGTGTCAACCCACGCCCAGTTTTTCGGCGATATCCTGAGCTACAGAAGTCCAATGGAAGAGTTCCTTTTATGGAAAGAAAGCTGAGAGAATTATCTAGAGCTTTGTAGAAGAGCCCAATGCCCAGTTCCGAAGTCTTATAGGAGTTAAAAGGCGTGCAATTTTTGGCTCAGAAAACTGGCAAAAGTCCAACTTGGAGTGCAAGTCAAGAGTTCAATTTCCATTCAAAGAAGGAGAGCCCCACCGACTTCCAGCAGCTAAAGACAGTATAAAAGGACCCCCTAGGTCGACATATTCAGGAGGCAGAAGTCAGAGGGCGAAGCTCTGCCGAATTGGTTAGTTATTAGAACACACACACTAGTAGGGTTAGGATTTTCACTCTTTTGGATCCTCTAGGTGGTGCCGAATTTTTTATCCAATTTTAAAGGTTATTCTCCACAACAATTCAACATTTTTTCCAGCAAGATTTGAAGGTTTAGAGTCACAGAATCACTAGTCCAATTGCAGCAGAAGTCGTCACCAGAGGAGCACAAGTTGACGCCATCATCACCTACACAAATCGGCTACCCGACTTCACTACTCTCTTTTTTATTCGATTTTCTTTCTGTTTAATTGTTTACTTAATGAATTCTTGTGAGATATTGATGATTTGCTATTTTATTAAGATGAACTAATTCTTTAATCTAGGATTAGGGATGTAGCCAATTACTTCTATGGTTTTATTAAATATGGTTTGATGTTTATTCAATTGATTTTGTTGATTGTTCAATCTATGTGTGCCAAATTTATTATCTACTTTGGATTGATTCCTATTGATTACAATATGCGAGAGTTGCGTGATTTATATGATGATACCTAGAAGAACATAGATTGATTGATGCTAAAATATGCGAGAGCTGATAGTTTCTTAGGGTTTGATTGATTGTTTTGTGCTTAATGAGTTTAGTATTGATGCTAGGCTATGCGAGAGCTAGGTAGTAATCTTTGCTGAATATTTGATTCAACATGGGAGAGCTGAGGATTAAGACATTAGAAACAATTGCTCACAATCACACATCAATAGGAGAAATCGATATCCATGCGTAATAAACCTAGATAGTAATTGTGTAAACCCCGATTTCCTAGATTGCTTTAGATATTGATAGAACTTCACTTTAGATTAAGTCTGCGATTTTATTTCTTTTTATATGTTAATTTCGACATCACTCTTTTAATTGAATTGCCTAGATAATCGTAAGTTGTGACATTAGGTAGTACTTATTTCTCTTGTTCCGTGGATCGACCTTGATTAGACTACTACACTACATAGTACCCTGTGCGCTTGCAGTTAACAATCGTTGCGTTTACTCGTGAGTTATTTGTGTGTCGTGTTGTGAATTGATCAAGAATTATATATTTAAAAAAGTCACGCGTAAATAAAACGCATCAAGCTTTTCTGGCGCCATTTCCGGGGAACAAACGGTTTTAATACCAATGAGATTGCAGCTAGATTACTTTAGGTTTTTATTTTTCGCATTGGTTTCTTTTTATTTCTTTTTATTTTATTTAATCGATTTATGTTTTTCTTTGTTATTTAGTTTTGTCGATTTTGATTGATGCCCAAGACGAGACGCGGTGCTTCATCGAGTCCAATTCCTGAGATCAATCTGGAGATCGAAAGAACATTACACAAGCAACTACGCGCGAACAAGCGAAAGCAGAAGCAAGTCGTAGAGCCTGTGGAGTTTCTTCAAGACACTGAAATAGAAGAGGAAGTAGAAGTTGTAGCAGATAATTTCGAGACAATCATCATGGCAGTAGAAGGAAACAAGACATTACGTGACTACGCAACACCGAGTTTGGATATCGTGCAGTCGAGCATTGCAAGGCCAGCAATCAATGCCAACAATTTCGAACTGAAGACAGCACTCATTCACATGGTGCAACAGGAACAATTTGGAGGCTTGGATAATGAGGACCCAAATCAACATCTACAGACGTTTACGGAGATTTGTGATTTGATCAAGATCAATGGGGCGACTGATGATGCAATTCGACTTCGTCTATTCCCGTTTTCTTTGCAAGGCAAGGCTAAGAAGTGGTTGAAGTCAGGAGCAGCTGGAACATACAAGACGTGAGAGGAGCTTTCAAAGGCTTTTCTTGCAAAATATTATCCACTTGATAAAGCAGCACATATCTGGAGCAAGATTACATCATTCACCCAATTTGATGGAGAAAGTTTTTGTGAAGCATGGGAACGTTACAAGGATCTTATTCAAGGATGCCCACAACATGGATTACCCGAATGGCTTGTAATTCAATCGTTCTCTAATGGTTTAAATGAGCCTTTGCGCATGAGTTTGGACGCAGCTTCAGGAGGGGCATTCATGGTGCACGCACCCGATGTGGCGTATCAGAAGTTGGAGACGATGGCGAGTAACAGTTACCAGAGCTCTTCACGATCAAACAACAAGCGAGTAGCAGGTGAAATCATGGAAGGTGAGATAGTGACAATGCTTAATTCGAAGCTAGATTCTTTGAGTCAGCAGGTGAAATCATGTGTTGCTGCTGTTATGCCGAGTTTAATATGTGATAGATGTGCAGGTGCTGGACACAATTCAATGAATTGTCCAACCGGAGACGACTCGACGATTGAGCAGATGAATTACATTCATCAACGCCAACAACAAAGAGGACCCTACACCAACACATACAATTCGGAATGGAGGAATCATCCTAATTTCTCATGGTGGGAGACCAACCCAAACCAGCAAGGCAACTTTCAAAGGAACGATTATGGGCAGAAGAGTTCAAGCATGCAAATTCGGACGAATAAGGACATGGATCTTACTTCTATGATGAAAGCCATAATAGAAACTCAACGTATGCAAACAGAGATGATGCAAGGATTCAACAATCGGATGGCGAATTTGGAGACTCACTAGAAGATGCTTGAGACGCAACTTGCGCAGCAAGCAGAGGCGATCATGAGGACACCAGGAAACCTACCGGGACAGCCCATAGTTAATCCGAGAGAGCAAGTCAAGGCTGTAGTACTTAGAAGCAGCAAGCAATTAGATGATCCCTATCCACCTAAAGAAGAAGAAGCCGACACCATCATTAAGCAAGAAGAAGAAGATGAGCAACCGAAAGTAGAGAAGCAGTTACCTGAAAAGGGAGCAGAGGAAAAGAAGCAAGAGCAAGAGAAGTGGATTCCCAAGTGGAAGCTAGCGAAGCAGAAAAGAGAGCAATCGAAGGAGATATGGCCTGAAGTCAAAGCTTATGAACCACCGGTTCCATTCCCTCAGCGACTTCAGCAGGGCAAAAAAGACGAACAATTCGGGAGATTTCTTGAACATATAAACAAATTGCATATTAATGTTCCATTTACTGAAGTAATTTCTCAAATGCCTGCTTATGCTAAGTTTCTCAAGGAAATTCTTTCCAGGAAAAGGAAGCTAGAAGATTACGAGACAGTGGCTTTGACGGAGGAGTGCAGCGCAATCCTGCAGAGCAAGCTGCCGTCAAAACTGGAGGACCCTGGAAGTTTCTCTATTCCTTACAATATTGGTTCTATGTGCATTGAGCGAGCTCTATGTGATTTGGGAGCCAGTGTTAGTCTTATTCCGAAGCGAATTGCTGAGAAGCTCGATATTGGAGATATGAAGCCGACTACCATCTCTCTTCAACTTGCGGATCGATCTATCAAGTATCCAGTAGGGATATTGGAGGATATTCCAATCAAGGTTGGGAAGTTCTTTATACTAGTCGACTTTGTGGTGCTCGACATAGAGATTGATTTTCAAATGCCGATTATTCTTGGGAGGCTGTTTTTAGCTACTGCTGGAGCTCAAATTGATGTTCGTGATGGAAAGCTTACTTTAAGGATTGGGAATGAGAAAATCGAGTTCAATGTTTTCTGTGTAACCGAAGGACCACTTGAAGAAGACAGTTGTTTCCGAGTTGATCATGCTGTGAAAGACGAGAGGCGAAAGGAGGAGAAGCCGATCAATGACGCACTGCCAGACGATTACCTCGCCATGGTCAATGCGATTTCTACAAAGGAACCTATTTGGTACGCCGATTTTGTCAACTACCTTATAAGCGGAATTCTACCACCGGGGATTTTGTGGCATCAAAAGAAGAAATTTCTTGCTGATGTGCGAGACTATTTTTGGGAAGAGCCATTACTTTTCAAGAGGTGCAATGACAACATTATTCGGAGATGCATTCCTGAAGACGAAAGTAAGGAAATCCTGGAGCAATGTCATGCCGCACCTTACAGAGGACATTTTGGTGCATGGAAAACTGCCACGAAGGTATTACAATCGGGATTTTATTGGCCTTCGATGTTTTCTGATGCAAAATCTTTTGTGAAGGCATGCGACAAATGCCAAAGGACTGGAAATATCAGCAAAAGGAACGAGATGCCGCAACAAGGAATTCAAGAAGTAGAGCTATTTGACGTATGGGGTATCGATTTTATGGGGCCATTCCCCGTATCATTCAACAATCGATACATCCTAGTTGCGTAGACTACGTGTCCAAGTGGGTGGAAGCAGTCGCAGTGCCCATGATGATGGAAAGACAATCATTAATTTACTCAGAAAGAATATTTTCACCAGGTTTGGTACTCCCCGCACTATCATTAGTGATGGAGGAACACACTTTTGCAATAAAAGGTTTGAGGAGTTATTGACGAAGTACGGAGTGAAGCACAAGGTTGCAACACCATATCATCCACAAATAAGTGGACAGGCTGAGGTTTCTAACCAGGAAACAAAGAGGATACTAGAGAAGACAGTGAATCCTAACCGAAAGGATTGGTCATCAAAGTTAGACGATGCATTATGGGCATACCGAACTGCATACAAGACGCCAATAGGGACCACTCCCTACAAGTTGGTCTATGGAAAGTCATGCCATCTGCCTGTTGAGATCCAGCACAAAGCTTATTGGGCAATAAAGGCTCTTGATTTCGACTTGAAGAAAGCTAGAGAAAGACGTCTACTTTAACTTGATGAGCTCGAAGAATTGCAATTAGATGCTTATCAGAATGCAAAGATCTACAAAGAAAGAACAAAGAGGTGGAACCATAAGCACATCATTCGGCGCGAAATCAAGGAAGGTGACCAAGTTTTGCTGTACAATTCAAGATTGAAGTTATTTCCTGGAAAGCTGAGGTCGAGATGGTCAGGACCTTTTGTTGTAAAGAAGGTCTATCCGCATGGAGCAGTTGATATATGGAGTGAAAGAAGTGGAATTTTCAAAGTGAATCGTCAAAGGTTGAAAGTCTACAATCAAGGCGATTTTCATGGTAGGCGATTCACCGAAAAGCTTCACGATCCACCATAACCGCCTATCCATCCAGTCCAGCTAAGACGACAGTAAAGAAGCGCTGTGTGGGAGGCAACCCACAATTTAAGGTAGTTTAGTGTTTTGAGTTTTTTATTTTTATTAATTTTTGTTTTTGTTTTTGAGTCTATGTAGATTGGAAGAAGAAGGAATTTTTCGAGGAGAGATCAACCACATTGAGGAAGGGTCAAGACGAATTCTTCATCAAATTAAACAGAGAAGCTTTTCTTAAACTCAAACTTTTACTTTTCTGCGTAATTTGTGTGATGATTTGCTTGAGTGCTTTGTTGGATTTTATTTGTTTTAATGCATTCACATACATTTAGCACTTACCCTTAGGTTCCGATGGCAAGCTCATAACAAACTAGGCTAAATTAGAGGAGACAATTTTAGGATTAGTTTTTAGAATTTTCTTTATTTTTCTAGCACCCTAGGATTTTTCACTTTTTCATAATTTATTAAAAAGATAAAAATCAGAAAAATAGAAAAACACAAAAAAAAAACAAAAAAATCGGAAAAACAAAAAAATTGGGTTTTTACGTACCATTGGTGCAAAAGGAGGACAAGTAGCGCACCAACGGGCTAGCCAAGACGCACCAGCCACGCACAAAGGCGCACCAACGCGCAGGCCAGCGCGCCCCAGCCGACCCGCCAGCGCGCACCAACGCGAGACCAAGACGCACCCGTGGGCATGCCAATCCGCACCTGCAGGCGCGCCAAGCCGGACCAAAGCGCACCAAGGCACACCGACACTAGCACCGACCCGAGAGCAGCAGAGGCAATTTTTGCCGATTCCAAAAATTTTTCCATTCCATTTAGCTGCCGACTTTAGTGCTTTAAACCCACCAAAAATATATAGGTTAGTAATCCTTTAGTTTTTAGGATTAGGATTTAGTTTTTTTATTTTTAGGGATTTTCTAATCCTTGGAGAAATAGGATTTCTAGAACACACCCACTTTGAATACTAGTTTGACGAGGATTCCTAGTACCCATAGGACTAGAAGTCGGCACCAACACCTTTTTTTCACCGCCTCTAGAGCCTATAAATACACACCCATACCCCTCATATTTTTCCACACCAAAACAGTCAAGCTCTAGACATCCATACACCTAGTGCCGATTTCACTTCCCTAGCACCCTTTAGGATTTTTTGTAGGTTTTTCTTTTCGTCTCCCTCTCTTTCTTTAGCCCTAGTTCAAGATGACTTTTCCCACAAACAACCCTTGCCGACCCAACTTCACCATCACCGACCATACCCGGGCTTTATGCCTATGCCTAAGTTTACCAAGTACAATCCGGGATGGATTTCTGAAGCGAATCACGCTAGGTTTGACAAGCTGATTAGAAGACCTCTAATTCCTACGAGGTACATTGATTTTGAGGTAGTTGAATCTTACAATCTTGAGGAGCCGATTGGCAAGTACCTTGCCAACATAGGACTAGTCGATTTTTGCAAGATTAAGGAGCCGTCATACGAGGAGCTTACTTATGAGTTTCTTGCTACTTTTGGGTATGACGTGGATCTCAATGACATTCATGACCCCGGCTATGTCAAGTTTCGGCTTGCAAGAAAAGATTACGAGATGAGCTTAATTGATTTCAACAAAATTTTTGGTTTGGATGCCGAAGGATGGCGAGTTCCTAGTTGTGGCTTTAACGCAAGTGTCATGTGGAATACACTTTGCAGTACTTCATATGCACGCTTCAAGGGCTTGGATAATGACTTGCGCATCAAGGACAATGCACTGAGGTATTTACACAGAGTTTTGGCACACTCTTTCTTGGGAAGAACCAAAGATGCACACAAGGTGCAAAGTGATGAGCTTTTTGTACTCTTTTGCATGGTACACAGGTACAAACTCAATGGAGGACTTGGGTTGCTGCAAAATTTTGCTCATATTTGCAAAGGAGAAGGCGAGATAGCATGTGGAGGGCTGATCACTCATAACGCAAAATTCTTAGGAATTAACCTAGATCCCTACACTTTAACCCCTTCTAACCCCGCACTTGAGACCGTGCATAAGCATGTTGCCGCAGTAATGGCCCTAGAACTCCATGAACCCATTGATCCATATCCTTTTAGTGATGAAGAAGAGGTTGATGAGGAGTGCTTTTGTGTTAGCACACAACTGATCCATCGTACGCCACCATCATCTACATCATCCGTGGAGTCCGATTCCTCCAACATCTTCGACTTTCTCATGGGATGGGAAGCTCAAGTCGATGGCATCGCCAATCTCAACAAAACCACCGACGAATTACTCTCTCACATGGATAAGTAGGTTGACACTGTTGATAAGTTAGGGAGAGTCATGTGCAGTAAATTGGATGAACAAGAGAAGACCATTGCGCAACTTAGGAAGAAGCTAGAGAACATAGAGAACAAACTTGCCGAGTAGTTTCATGCATCATCATTCTATGTGTTGTGTTTTCATTGCTTTATGTCTTTACTTTTATAGGATGCAGTAAATACTAGTCATCCCTGTGGCAATTTAAATTTCATGTCAAATGTGTTTAATTTTGGTGTCATGAACACCTAGTGGCAATGCAATTTCGATTTCTCTATCTCTCTTATGGTTGATTCTTACTTTCTCTCTTACTTAGATTATCTTTTGTTATGTGCTATACATGTTTCGATCTAAGTTTGAGGAGAGTGCCTCTCCTATGTACTTATCCTTTTACCCTTTGTTTCTTTTCTTTCTTGGCCAATGAGGACATTGTCCGATTTAAGTTTGAGGAGGGGGAACAAATTTCTTTGCAATTTGTTTATGTTTGTTTTGTTTAGTGTCAATAAAGAGCATATTTTTGACTTTAATATATTGAGTATGCATATTTTTTATTCTAGATTACTTAGTAAAAAGCCATTACCTTTTTCAATAATTATTTTCAAAATCGTTTTCAACTTTTATTTTCAAATTGTTTTTCAATTTCTTTTTTCAATTAAAAATTTTTTCCAAAAATCGACAAAAAATAAAAATTTTCCAAAAAACCAAAAAGATTTTTCTTTGTTTTTCAAATTGTTTTCAAACCCACCATTCTATGATCAAGATGTTTTTGTTGATGGATAACCAAGAGAGTTACTTTGAGTTTTTGGAAATCTTTTTCTTTTAGATGCAAGAAGTTTGATTTTTAATTGATCTTGTGTTCATGTTTAGTTATGATGAATTCATGCAAGTTCTAGCATTATTTGCCTAGCATTTTTCGACACCGTATGCATTATTTTTCAAACTTTTGACGTCAACATATATGTCATAGAACAAGTTTTCAGAACTTTTCAAAGCGAATTTTTCTCATAGATACTCAATGAAAGAGAAGATTTAGGCATTCTTTGTTTAAACAAACAAGCCAATAAAAAGCCTACCCTTTATCATTATCCCTTGTTTAACCCCTTTGAGCCTAAATCATGGTAGCTAATTTTTCTTTCATTACCCACATTTACCCACCTTTGACCCTTTGAAGCCTTATAGCTACCATTCTTTTCTTTCATTATCCATACCTTATTTTTCAAAGTTCCTTAAGAGATTTTTGTTCTATGTTTTTATCAAGATTCTTTCTATGATAAGTGCAATTGTACCGTATCTTTTCACACCCAAGAAGATCTATGCATTGAAGATGTTTGCACTTTCAATTGTTTCAAGTATGTTATGGAATGTCAAGCGCAAAAGAAAAAAAAAAGAAAAGAAAATCGACAAAGTCGATTAAAAAAAAAATCAGAAAATTCCAAAAAGAGATGTGAAATTGCACAATCAATGGTTCCTGAAACAAGTTGAATTTCTTTTGATGATCACATGATGGATGTTATTTTAAGACTTGCACTTTGAGAATTTTTTTCAATCTCTTGATAATGCATATTGCAATCTTTTCTTAAGTGAATTGTTGAACTTTGATTCCCTATACATCTTTTCTTTGATCAACCTTTACCCAAGACCCCATTACAACCCTTTGTAAAGTCCTATTGATCTTTTTGAGAGTGTTTATTCATAATAGTGGAGTTACGTTCTGAAATTTGCCTGTGGGACTAGTTCTTCAAATTTTCATGACGTCAATTCATTCTTGCATGCATATGGGAAATCGAGTTTTGCTAAGTGATTTGTGTGAAAGCTTGTACGGATAAGTTTGACTATGGCATGGATGCTTTTTCATGAGATTTTCTTTCTTTCTTGGCATTTGATCTTAAATGATTACTCATAAGCTCTTGGTGATTATCTTGGAAGTCTTGATATGAATTCCTTTTGATTGTGTGATTTGGTGGAGATTTTCAAAACCATCATTTGGTTTATTTTGTTTTATTTGCTTGAGGACAAGCAAAGTTTAAGTTTTAGAAGATCTGATAACATCTAAATGCTAGTGTTTTTTTGATGATTTTGAATGGCTTTTACTATGTATTTCTATGGATTAAATTTCATAATTTTTGGACGTGTCTACAAGGAGCAGTAATTATTTTATTCCAGCCCAGGATGCAGATTTTTCTGTGCCGATCCAGACCCAGTGTTTCGGCGATATCTTGAGCTACAGAAGTCCAATTGAAGAGTTCTTTTTTATGGAAAGAAAGCTGAGAGAATGATCTAGAACTTTTTAGAAGAGCCTAACGCCTAGTTCGGACGTCTTCTAGGAGTTAAGGGGCGTGCAATTTTCGGGTTAGAAAACAGGCAAAAGTCCAACTTGGAGTGCAAGTCAAGAATTCAATTTCCATTCAAAGAAGGAGAGCCCCACCGACTTCCAGCAGCTAAAGACAATATAAAAGGACCCCCTAGGTCGGCATATTCAGGAGGCAGAAGTCAGAGGGCGAAGCTCTGCCGAATTAGTTAGTTATTAGGTCACACACACTAGTAGGGTTAGGGTTTTCACTCTTTTGGATCCTCTAGGTAGTGTCGAATTCTTTATCCAATTTCAAAAGTTATTCCCCACAACAATTCAACGTTTTTCCAGCAAGATTTGAAGGTTTAGAGTCACAGAATCACCAGTCCAATTGCAGTAGAAGTCGTCATCAGAGGAGCACAAGTTGACGCCATCATCACCTACACAAATTGGCTACCCGACTTCACTAGTCTCTCTTTTATTCGATTTTCTTTCTGTTTAATTGTTTACTTGATGAATTCTTGTGAGATATTGATGATTTGCTATTTTATTATGATGAACTAATTCTCTAATCTAGGATTAGGGATGTAGCCAATTACTTCTACGGTTTTATTAAATATGGTTTGATGTTTATTCAATTGAATGTGTTGATTGTTCAATCTATGTGTGCCGAATTTATTATCTACTTTGGATTGATTCTTATTGATTGCAACATGCGAGAGCTGCGTGATTTATATGATGATACCTAGAAGAACATAGATTGATTGATGCTAAAATATGCGACAGTTGATAGTTTCTTAGGGTTTGATTGATTGTTTTGTGCTTAATGAG
The DNA here is from genome assembly GCA_028386065.3 of Turnera subulata. Lineage (NCBI taxonomy): Eukaryota > Viridiplantae > Streptophyta > Magnoliopsida > Malpighiales > Passifloraceae > Turnera > Turnera subulata. The sequence goes on from JAKUCV010006532.1 coordinate 33,003, forward strand.
TTTAGTACTGATGCTAGGCTATGTGAGAGCTAGGTAGTAATCTTTGCTGAATATTTGATTCAACATGCGAGAGCTGAGGATTAAGACATTAGAAACAATTGCCCACAATCACACATCAATAGGAGAAATCGATATCCATAATAAACCTAGATAGTAATTGTGTGAACCCCGATTTCCTAGATTGCTTTAGATATTGATAGAACTTCACTTTAGATTAAGTCTGCGATTTTATTTCTTTTTATTTGTTAATTTCGACATCGCTCTTTTAGTTGATTTGCCTAGATAATCATAAGTTGTGGCATTAGGTTGTACTTATTTCCCTTGTTCCTTGGATCGACCTTGATTAGACTACTACGCTACATAGTATACTGTGCGCATGCAGTTAACAATCGTTGCGTTTACTCGTGAGTTATTTGTGTGTCGTGTTGTGAATTGATCAAGATTTATAAATTTGAAAAAGTCACACGTAAATAAAACGCATCATATGGCATGCAACTTGTCAAGGAGGTGAAGCTGAAGAATTGGTTTGAGTCAAGGAAGATGTTACTGTTGGAAGCAAAGTTTGAGTTAGTTACTGTAATATTATTGGCGTTAAAGACACTTGCAATTGACGAAATTGAATAGAGTCATGTTTTTACTTGTAAGCTTAGTTTAAGGGAGACGTTGTTGGATATTAAACTAAGCTAGTTTTATTAAGTTTAGGAGTTTTTATATTATTAGGTTTTAAGAGTCTAAGTCCATCTTAGTTTAGGAGTTATGTCTTGTTTATTAAGTTAGAGTCCTTATAAATAGATATGCTAGGATTTTAATATTTGGTGTAGCATGATAGAAATTGTGAGAAACACTAAGGGTGTGGATATCATGAGGGGCACTAAGGTGTCCCATAGTTTCTTGTATGCGGGGGTTTCAAATTAAATAATAAAAGTTTATTTGTTTGGGTATTTTATATATTCTACAATTCCCCTGTATTTAGCTAGATTTCATCCTTCCGTTTATCATATTTTTCATATTTTAATCTTTTTGACCGGATCCTAACGAGATTTGATGACGTGAGAATTTTTCAGGTGCCACATATTAAGGTGTCACTCATTTCCGGACCTAACAACATAATCCAAACTTGTCCCACTTGCCTATTCGTTCAATTGGGTTGATAAATGGCTCTTACTTTGTTGATGTGGAAAATTGTCACATCATTAAATCTCGTCGGAATCCGGTCAAAAAAGACCAAAATATGTAAAAACGTAGTAAACATAGGAATGAAATCCAAAAAAATTAGCACATAGATATGAATTTCGAAAAGAAGGGCAACATACAGATGAAACAAAGCATTACTCTCTTATTCTACATAACTACTAGTACTCACGGTGCAGATCTACCGGCCTCTGATCTGTTTCACTCGTAGAAAAGTGCGATGGAAAATGGTGTGTGCTGTGGTAGAGGTGGAAAACACGGGAGGTATAGTGTGTTTAGTTATCTGAGCTGAGTACTTCAACCCTAGACATACGAGGAGAAATTTTATTTAGAAATTTATGGTAGAGTGAATAAAAGGTTTAGCTATCAATCTTCGTAGCTGATTTTTTGGGACTGTTAGCGTTTCCGTGTAAACTACTCTTGATTCTAAGATTTTTATTAATTTCTAGCTAGGGCTTTAATTGTGACGCTGATTATTCGCCAAAAAGAGTAAAGGTCGAAAAGCTCTCCTGAAATAATATGTGAACGTCAACTAGTACTGTCACTCTGTCAGCTTATATTATTCGTCTCTCTTTAAGTTTCATCCTAGGCTCCAGTTGATCAAGACTCTTGAATTGCACCGTTAAAACTTGTACTTACGTACATCCACGAATTTGTGAATCAGTTAAGAAAAGTGACCAGATTTCCTGTCTTGATTAATATTCATAGTTTTGATCGCTTCAATCCCTTACACCAAGTTATTCACAATCTCCAGAAAAACTCAATTCTCTATAACCAGTACTACTCCAACTATCCAAGGTAGTGGGTCAAGCAAGACGACCCATCTTGCCCATTGATGCCAACTCCAACAGCAGCCATTTGGATCATGGACACATCATTAGCACCTGCAAAGAATCTAGTTCAACATCAGCTAACATGTCCTTAAAGGAGGAATTAACATATTTCCTTATGCTTCTAATTAATGTTTGCTTGTAGGAAGGAAGGACCAAGACAAAAATCTTTAATCAAATTCATTAAGAAAAGTTTTACCATCTCCAATAAAAAGTGTCCTGTCAAAGTCCGGTTCTTGACAAGGGCGACAATGTGATCAATAAAACCTGTCATATGTCTAGCCAACTTGTGTGATTCTATGGCTAATAAATGAGGCATGTTCATGCCAAACTGACAAATAAATAGAAGTTAATTATAGCAATTGCCTCCTTGGACTGGTTCCCTTCCATAAAAAAAAGATTGTTGGAAATGTGAAAAATCTAGGCGTGATGAATATGAGTCACAGAACATGTTATATGGGGAGATTCCTAGTGATCATGAAATTGAATTCGTGATGGTGAAAATGATGCTGTTGGAATTTTCTAACATATTAGTGCAGAATTTTCAAACCATCACATCACATATTTGTCCCTCATGGTAGTTTTGATCATGAATGTGATAGTGACATTTCAGTCCTGCTTCCTAAATACGCGTTCGTTGCGAGTGGTTTCAATTGTACATGCTAGCAGCAGAATGAGGAATGAAGAAATGTGATAATTTGGTAGGTTAAAGAACTAGAAGACTGATATTTAATTTGAAAATTATGGAGAGGGAAAAAAAAAAAAAGAAGGAAAGGGGATCCTTAATCCTATAGTATGGAGGTAAAAACTCACAACTCCTAGCAGTGGAAGCATCCCCTGAAAGAAACGAACACACAAAAACAGCAAAGTACCAGTGAGTGATCCACAGCTTTAAGTGGCACTTCACCGTTCATCACCCGAACCACTAGCAATTCTGAAGAAGTTGATAGTAGTCATATGATGGTCTCTAGAAGGGATTTTCTTATCCAAGGGAGGCTCATGAATCAACAACCTTAGTATTATCTTCTTTCTTTGAAAGATATATGAAAATTAATGACCAACAAAGAATCTTCCAGGAACATATCAACAAAGGATTGACTTCAATTTTCGTCAATGTCTTTATTCAAGGTTTCCTTATGGGCAGGGCACAGGACTAACAAGAGTGAGTTGTCAGTTCCTGCTCCACACGCTAGGTGACTTGTTTGTTTCTTTTCTGAGTATGTGTTTACTGGTATAATTAAGCAAGAACAAATGCGTGCATTGCATAGTCCATTCTAGTCATTTATATTTTTTTTTTGATAAAACATTCTAGTCATTTATATATATAGAGACCACAAAGTTTTTCCCCTCATCAATCCATCTCATATTCTCATTGCTATCAAAGATATGGGATTAACACACTATTTGTGTTCCTCCATTTTCCTTCATGTTGTTGTTGTTTTTTGCCTACCCTTTATTTTCTCATCATCATATGCCAATATTGTAGAAATTCAAGACCCAAATAACCAGTGACCCTTTTGGTGCTTTGAGCTCCTGGAAGGAAACCATCCATTTTTGTCAGTGGTATGGTGTTACTTGTGGTCGTAGGCACCAAAGAGTCACAAAATTGCACCTTGAGTCCTTACAACTTGAAGGGTTCCTGTCTCCGCATATTGGGAACCTGAGCTTCCTAAGGTCATTATGGATAAAAAACAACAGCTTTAGTGGAGAAATCCCGCATCAAGTTAGCCATTTGCGAAGATTGCGAGCAATACAGCTCAGCATCAATTCTTTCAGTGGAAAAATACCAGACAACTTGTCAGCTTGCTCTGAGCTTGTAGGAATCGGTCTTTCTAACAATGAGCTGGTTGATAAGATTCCAGAGGAGCTTGGTTCTCTCTCAAGCCTCAAATACCTTGACATTGACAGAAACAGACTAACGAGAAGCATCCCTCCTTCTTTAGGAAATCTTTCATCTTTGGTGGAACTTCATATATCCTCCAATAACTTGAGCGGAAGCATACCTGAAGCCCTAACCAAGCTGACAAACCTTCGAAACTTTGCCCTGGAATTTAATAATTTGTCAGGTATCATCCCTCCTCTGTTGTACAATATATCTTCCATCGAGTACTTTTCGGTAGATGAAAACAGATTGCATGGCACTCTTCCTAGAGATTTCGGCATCTCTCTTCCCGTTCTTGACTTCTTCTCCGCTGCTTCTAATCATTTTAGTGGCAGTCTTCCCGTGTCCATATCCAATGCCTCGAATTTGATAATTCTTGAAGTTAATGACAATGAACTTATGGGAAATGTTCCTAATTTGGAGAAACTTCATAGTTTGAAATTCTTAAACGTTGCCGACAATAGGCTGGGAGGTAGTGAAGAAGACTTGAGCTTTGTTTCGTCTTTATCAAATGCCACAGATTTACAAGAGCTGAACATAGGGGGTAACAACATTACAGGCTTGTTGCCTGAATCTATAGCCAACCTCTCAACTACAATTAAAGAATTGATTTTAGACACGAACCAGATATTTGGAACTATCCCGACTGGAATTCATATTCTCCAAAGTTTGGAGGTATTATATTTGTCCGACAACAAATTCACTGGTGTCATTCCCCATGAAATTGGAATGCTGCGAAAGCTTGTAGACTTTGCAGTTGATGGAAATGATTTCTCTTCTAACATTCCAGAATCCATAGGAAATCTAAGCCTATTAAATTATCTGTTTTTCTCGGGTAATAATTTTCAAGGCCACATCCCTTCAACTATTGGCAAGTGCCAAAACTTGTTAGGACTGGATCTTTCTGATAACAATTTCACTGGTAGTATTCCTGTAGAGATATTTGGTATTACATCCTTGTCAATCTTTCTAGACTTGTCAGTTAACAGTTTGAGGGGTTCCATTCCTAAAGAAGTCGGAAATTTGAGAAATCTTGGCATACTCAAACTATCACAGAACATCTTATCCGGCAAAATTCCAAGCGATATTGGAAATTGTGAGAGTTTGGAAATTCTTCTATTGGAGAGGAATTTTTTGCAAGAAAGCATACCTCTAAGTTTCAGTTTGCTTAGAGGGATCCGAGAATTAGATATTTCTGGTAACAATTTGACCGGAGGCATTCCACTATTTCTTGAAGATTTGAAAGTATTAGAACACTTGAATCTCTCTTATAATGATTTTGTGGGTGAAGTACCAACCAAAGGAGTCTTCAGCAATGCAAGTACAGTTTTCTTGATGGGAAACAAGATGCTCTGCGGAGGCATTCCTGAATTTCATCTCCCAAAATGCATAGTGAAACAGTCACATAAGAGGAGATTCAGCCTACCTGTCATGATTGTGGCAATAGCATCAGGATTGTTGGGCGCAAGTTTATTCTTGTATTGTTTGTATCATGTTTCAAAAAAGAGAAAAAGAGATGCACCTGCTGTAAATGTTCAAGGAAACTTGCAATTGTCCTATCAAAGTTTGCTCAGAGCTACAGATGGATTTTCTTCTACAAACTTGATTGGAATGGGTAGCTATGGATCTGTGTACAGAGGAATTATTGGAGAAGCTGATAAAACAACAATTGCAGTGAAGGTGCTGAACCTTGTGAACCCTGCAGCTTCTAAAAGTTTCCTAGCTGAATGTGAGGCCTTGCGCAACATCAGACATCGAAATCTTGTGAAGATACTAACTGTCTGTTCAGGTATTGATTTTCAAGCAAAAGACTTCAAGGCTATTGTTTACGAGTTCATGGCTAACGGGAGCTTAGACGAGTGGTTGCATCATCCCTCTTCTCAAGCAGAGAATGAGGCCCCAAAGGCTTTGAGCTTCAATCAAAGGCTAAATATTGCCATTGATGTGACTTGTGCGCTGGATTATCTGCATCATCAATGTGAGATACCACTGGCCCATTGTGATATTAAGCCAAGCAACATCCTTCTCAATGATGATATGAAAGCACATGTTGGTGATTTTGGACTCGCAAGATTCTTACTAGAATCAAACCCTGCTAGTCAAACAAGTTCTACTGGAGTAAAAGGGACTATAGGTTATACTCCTCCAGGTAAAACTTATTTTACCCTCCAATTGTTTTTTTTTTTTTTGTTTTGTTTTCAATTGGCAGAATAAAAAATCAGCTAGTATTATTATTTATCATTTGCAGAGTATGGAATGGGGAGTGAAGTTTCAACATGGGGGGATGTGTACAGTTATGGTATCCTTTTGTTGGAATTGTTTACAGGGAAAAGACCTACAGATGACATGTTCAAAGATGGATTGAATCTCCACGAACTTAGTAAAGTTGCTTTGTCCGAAGATCGATTGCCTTATATCTTGGATCCTATTCTGCTTCAGGAGACAATTGGTGGAAATATGAATAGAAACAAGAGAGTGAAGGATTGCTTGACTGCCATATTTGAGATAGGTGTTACTTGCTCCTTGGAAGTTGCAGAGGCAAGGATGAATATGAGGGATGCTACTGCAATACTGCTGTCCATCAGAAGCAAACTTGAAAGACCGGAAAGAAGGGTTCAAGAAGTTAACTAGCAAATACAGCCTTAACCCGCAGGTATACATTTTACCTGGACTAGTAATAAAATTTTTCAAAGAAAAAAATGCAATCATTTGCATTTTTCTTTGGAACAGGGTCCAAGTTCATCAGGTGGATGGGAAAAGAATGGCTCTACTAGGAGATGCATCTTATACGGTTTGCCAATGAGGCTTCTATTATATACATGTAATGCTCCTATATCATTGCATGGATTAATACATAGTCTCTAAACTTGTTGAATATGCGTCGTGGTTGTATTGTTTTTTATTTGTATATGTATATATATGCTCCTGTTGATCAAGGCCAATCCGGTCTTGAATTGCCAGCACCATTAGAACTTGTACTAAACGTCCACGTATTTGTGTATCAGTTCAGTTCAGAATTAAACTTGATCCTGAATCTTCCATGTAAATGAGTATATTGAATTGTCTTCTCCTCAATTTTTTTTTGTTAGATTCTCCTCATCCTTTAATGTGACTAGATTTCCTCCTGAAGTGTTTTGATGGATATTCATATATAGTTTTAATCACTTCAATCCCTTACATCTAGTTATTCACAGTCTCCAGCAAATCCCAATTCTCTGACCAGTTCGCCTTCAAGCCCATGTTTTCCTGGCAGTCAGTACAACTCTCCACGGGTCTGATTAGTGCACAATTTTCTAACCATTACATTACCATAGTGAAGCGAGGAAAAATACAAGTCTAAGCAAGGCATCGTGATATGATTATTGTTCCCTATTGGATGTTTAGGTCATGGGTATCGGGTGGACTTGGACATTTCAGTTCTCTTCCTAATTACGTCTGTGGATAGTGAGTGGACTGAGACACCTTCAATGTCGAAGGAAATCCTAGCAATGGAAGCATCCCCTGTAAGAAATGAAACACATGAAAACAGCAAAGCACCAGTGAGTGATCCGCAGCCAGTTGCAAACAACAATTGCACTGTTTGTGAACGTGTAGTATGTTTGTGGCAAAATGAGTAATAATTTGTGTGTTTGAAATAAAGAAGGCCAGCGTAAGCAATTGAATGAGAACAACTAAGCTTCTAATAAATCTCGATAAGAAAGCGAAATCAATCAACTACAAGCGATAGATCTATACTCTAGAATATGGGAATATGAAAAACATCATGGCGTAAAAAAGCCTCTTCAAGCTAGCTCATAGGCAGAGGGTGCCTTACGGTCAAAGCATAGTTTTTATTCCTTATGGTAGCCAATCAGAATGAAAGTAGAGCGATCAGTGACATCAGCCTTGTCGAGGATATATCATTAGTTCTAATTTCTTTAAGTGGCGAATTGGCTTCTCCCTAAAGGACATTCTATTAATTTTTTTATATGTCACTTGTTCTCTAATACGGTATCCCGAAACTACAACTACTACTTAACTGCAATCCTAGCTTAACCCTAATCATCCTTAAGACATGTAATTATTCTTATCCCAGTGAGGAGGGAAGTCTTGGTCGAAACAAGACGAATTAGCTCCCCTAAGGCCTAAGGGTTGTAGAAAACCTCGAATGCGCTCTAAGCGAGTATAAGATATCCATGCGTAGAGACTGACATGGAAAGGAAAGGGCTTACGACGAATGCCCTGTTTCAGAAGGAATAGAGGGCCCCCAATGGGGAAGCTGGAAGCGAAGGAGCGAAGCGGTAAAAGGGAAGATAGTTAAGTGAGCCATTAGCTATGGTTCCGCAAAGAAAGGAATGAGCTCCGGGAATCGAATCGGAGCTCCCATTTCCTCAGCTCTTGTGTTTTGATGAGGATGTATGCAATTTTCTTAAAAAACACCCGAGCAACTCCAAGATCAAGCAGGTCAAATTCTTTCTTGCATACATTCTCTGGAAAAAGTAAAAAAATTAAAAATAATCCTTCCACAGAATGGAGTTCTGCCAATCAGGTTGGGCCTTGATGCCATTTAATTAGGCTTCCACTTAGCTTAGACCTATATTTGGGAGGGTTTAATGAGTAGGCGAAAAATATAAAAAAGAAGTCCAAAATGGATGATTGGACTGTGTCAATTAAAATCGTAGCTATGGAGGGAGGATAGCTTTGCGGGATGAGGGCTCCGGTGAGGATAGCATGAAGAAATGGGAGAACTTAAGAAGAAGAAGAAGAGTTATGGAGGTTCATTTGCCATTGTTTCTCTTTTTTCTTTCCCCCCTCCCTCTCTTTAAGGATTCTTCTAATGAGGCCTTACGGTTAATGGATTTTAGCAGCTAAGGCATTGGGATTTGAACCGTAATTTACATAGATTGGAATTGGAGGATGCTTTACATTGCAAAGAATCATGAAAGGTAAGCCCTTAATTATAGCCATTTTCTTAGGTTTCTTTGTTTTTCTTTTCTTCATACTTTATTGATGATAAAATGTTCCTAAAAGTATTTATGCCCTTAGTAACTTCCTTGTTTCATTCCCCTTAATTTTGAAATTCATCCTTGTATCATAATTTTGTTAGATTCCATCCCCCTGCTCTCTACATTTTTAATCCTGTGGTCCTTTTGAACAGAATCCGTTGAGATTTGATGACGTGACAACTTCTTTTGGTGCCATGTTAGCATTGTAGGCCCATTTTCAGGTCGAACTACAAAATCTAAACTCGCCCCACCTGTCCCATCCGTGCAATTGTTGACAAGTGGCCTCCACTTGGTTGATGTGGCATTGAAAAAGTTGTCATGCTATCAAATCTCGCCGAAATTTGATGAAAAAGACCAAAATATGAAAAACATGGTGAACAAAATGATGAAATCTAAACAAATTACAATACGGGGATGAATTTTGTAAATAAGAGGCAATACAAAACATTAGTCCAAAAAAGTAGCATACCTAAATCCCTAACCAAACTTACGGAGGTTTGTCATGGAATTTAATAGTTTGGTATCATCCCTCCCAATCCCATGTTGTACAATATCTCTTGTATTCAGGGTCTGTCGATGCTGGGAAACAGATTGCTTGGCACTCTTCCTAGAGATTTAGGCATTTATCTTCCCATTCTTAACGTCTTCTGTTGGAATAGTGGTGTGTTTTTTGAATCCCACATCTATTAGGAAGTGGAAGTGAGAGGTTAGAAAATACTATAAATAAGACCCCTTACCTCCCTTTAGTATCATCCCAAAAATTTAGAGTACATTGTATCTTAACATTTGTACTAAATACTCTTCTCTTATTAAAAGAGCAGTGCTCCGGAGACGTAGGCAAAACTGGCCGAACTCTGTTATCAATTTTTGAGTGTGTTTTTCTTTTATTCTGCCTTTATTTTTCGCATCTGTTTATTTATTTAGTATTCAACATTAGCCGGCTAAGCCGCCTTATCTCTTTGTTGGCTGGCAAAGCCGCCTTGTTCTATTTGTTGGCCGGCTAAGCCGCCTTTGTCGGGTATAGGTTGTGAATTAAAATACTGTGCAAGTGAGTCCTGTCTAGGAGGCTGGAGTTTATGTGAACCATTGTTCCTCTAGTCTTTCCTGGGGATTTCTCTTGGAATGATAATTATATCTAAGGAGATAGGCTAGGCCATTTTTCCTGAAAATTATCGAATCAGTTCAATTCACTAGTTTGTTGTAGTGGGGAAATTACCCTTGTTTCCCCAAACAAGTGGTAGCGGAGCCAAAGGTTCGTCCTTTGGGCTATTTGAAATTGTTGAATACTATCTTTTGATTTTGTTATGGCGGAAGCAGGTTCAAAACATATTACATCAAGTACACAGTCAGGAGAGATGGTTTCCACATCCAGATGGTCGAGGATTCCAGTATGTAGTTCGAAGCTTGCTGTGGAGATATTTGACGGTACCGGTCATTTTGGCATGTGGCAGTGTGAGGTCCTTGACTCACTATTCCAGCAGGGACTTGATGTTGCTATTGAAGAAGAGAAACCTGACAATATCAGTAACAAGGAGTGGGCCGACGTAAACAAGTTGGCATGCGGAACAATTCGATCGTATTTGTCCAGGGAGCAGAAATATGCATTCAAAAATGAAGTTTCTGCACACAAACTATGGAAGGCATTGGAAGACACCTTCTTGAAGAAGAGTGGTCAGAAAAAGCTTCTGATGAAGAAGAGATTGTTCCAGTTCGAGTATCGACCAGGTTCTACGATGAATGAACACATCAATTTGTTTAAAAAATTAGTAGCAGACCTGTTCAATTTAGATGTTGTATTTGAAGATGAAGATTTGTCTTTGATGTTGTTATCATCTCTTCCCGATGAATTTGAACATCTAGAGACTACACTACTTCATGGGAAGGAGAATGTATCATTGGAAGTTGTATGTTCTGCTTTGTATAGTCACGAGTTGAGACAACAAGATAAAGCGAAGAACAAAGCACCTGTAGCAGATGAAGCCTTAGTGGCTAGAGGACGACAGCAAGGCCAGTCAAAGGGAAGAAGAGGAAGATGCAAGTCGAGAAGCAAAGTTGCCAAAGATGAGTGTGCCTTTTGTCATGAGAAAGGGCATTGGAAGAAAGACTATCCGAAATTGAAAAAGAAGGGAAAGACTCCACAAGATGCAAATGTTGCAGAATGGAAGAGTGATGCAGAGTCAGACACTTGTTTAGTTACTGCACCTTCAACATCACACGTTGATGAGTGGATTTTGGATTCTGGTTGCACCTACCATATGTGCCCCATTCGAGAATGTTTTTTTGACCTTGAAGAGCTCAATGGCGAGGTTGTTTTCATGGGTAATGACAATCCAAGTAAAACAGCCGGGATAGGTTCAATCAAGCTGAAAAATTATGATGGATCTACCAGAATTTTGAGAGATGTTCGATATGTTCCAGAGTTGAAGAAGAATCTCATTTCTTTGGGGGCCTTAGAATCAAAAGGCCTAGTTGTCACTATCCGAGATGGAATTCTTAAAGCAACGTCAGGAGCATTGGTGATGTTAAAAGGTGTGAGGAAAAATAATCTGTATTACTATCAAGGTAGTACAGTAATTGGGGCAGTTGCAGTAGTAACTTCTGGAAGCAAGAAGGATGCAGAGGCAACGAAGCTGTGGCATATGCGTTTGGGATATGCTGGTGAAAAATTCTTGCAGATTCTTGCCAAGCAGGGATTGTTGAAACGTACGAAGACTTGAAAATTGGAATTTTGTGAGCATTGTGTTCTGGGAAAGCAACGAAGAGTGAAGTTTGACACTGCTATCCATGATACCAAGGGGATTTTGGACTATGTGCATTCAGGTGTGTGGGGACCTGCCAAGACTCCATTCCTTAGAGGTAGACACTATTTTGTCACTTTTGTTGATGATTTTTCCACAAGAGTGTGGGTGTTTACAATGAAGAAGAAGGATGAAGTGCTTGGGATTTTTCTTAAATGGAAAACTCAGGTTGAGAACCAGACAGGAAGAAAGATTAAAGTTCTCCGAACAGACAATGGTGGAGAATATACGAGTGATCCTTTCTTGAAGATATGCCAAGATTGTGGCATAGTTCGGCACTTCACAGTCAGAAAAACACCACAGTAGAACGGGGTGTCAGAGCGTATGAACAAGACATTGGTGGAGAAAGTTCAATATATAATGTCTAATGCTGTGCTAGGCAGAAATTTTTGGGCTGAGGCTGTGACATATGCTCAACATCTTGTTAATCGGTTGCCACATTCTACTTTAGGTGGAAATACCCCTTTGGAGGTATGGTTTGGGAAACCTGCTACAGATTATGATTCTTTGCGTGTGTTTGGCTCCACTGCATACTATCATGTGAATGAATCAAAGTTAGATCCACGAGCAAAGAACGCTCTATTTAAGGGTCTTAATGCTGGAGTGAAGGGATACTGTCTTTGGTGTCTAGAGGCAAAGAAGACTATTATCATCAGGGATATTACCTTTGTGAATCTGCCATATTGACTAAGGTAAATCCAGAAGAAGCTGGTGGTACTTCACAACAGGTGGAGTGTGTATCAAAGCAGGTGGAGTGTGTATCAAAGCAGGTGGAGTTTGAGCCTACTATGGTGATCCCAGCTAAGAGCACCAATGGTGACTCTCCATTGACAGAGGAAGAGTCAGATGAAGAAGAGGTTCCGACCCAAGAACCTACGCAGCAGTTCGAGTCAATTGCCACTAGTAGACCAAAACGAGAAAGGAGAAAACCAGAACGTCTCATTGAAACGGTGGCCTATGCACTTCTTGTTGTTGATGATGTTCCTTCCACTTTTTTAGAAGCCATTTGGAGTTCTGAAAGTAGCAGTTGGAAAGAGGCAATGGAGGAGGAGATGAAATCTCTTCAGAAGAACAAAACATGGAAGTTGACACAACTACCGAAGGGAAAGAAGGCAATTGGATGCAAATGGGTATTTGCTAAGAAAGAAGGATTTCCTACCAAAAATAATATTCACTACAAGGCAAGATTGGTGGCTAAAGGCTAAGCTCAGAAGGAGAGAATTGATTATAATGAGGTATTTTCTCCAGTTGTGAAGCATTCCTCTATTAGAATTCTTTTGGCCTTAGTAGCACAGTTGAATTTGGAGCTAGCTCAACTTGATGTGAAGACTGCATTCTTACACGATGACTTGAAGGAGGAAATCTATATGACTTAGCCCGATGGATACAAAGTTGCTGGTAAAGAAAATTGGGTGTGCAAACTAGACAAGTCGTTGTACGGTTTGAAGCAATCACCAAGACAGTGGTACAAACGATTTGACAAGTTTATGTTGGGTCAAAAGTACACAAGGAGCAAATACGATCACTGTGTGTATTTGAGAAGACTACAAGATGGGTCTTATATCTATCTACTCTTATATGTTAATGATATGCTAATAGCTGTAAAGAGCCAAGTTGAAATTGACAAGTTGAAGGCTCAGTTGAATAGAGAGTTCCAGATGAAGGATTTGGGAGAAGCCAAGAAGATTCTCGGCATGGAGATAAGTAGAGACAGAGAGGGAGGCAAGCTTTGGATGACACAAAAAGAGTATTTAAAGAAAGTACTACAACGTTTTGGCATGAATGAAGGGTTAAAACCTGTAGGTACTCCACTTGCTCCTCATTTGAAGCTTAGCAGCCAGTTTTCTCCGCAGACAGATGAAGAACGAGAGTACATGGCAAAAGTCCCTTATGTCAATATAGTCGGAAGCTTGATGTATGCAGTGGTGTGTACGAGACCGGATATTTCACAAGCTGTTAGCGTTGTGAGCAGATATATGCATGATCCTAGCAGAGGTCATTGGCATTCTGTGAAATGGATTCTTCGGTATATCAAAGATACCGTAGATGTTGGCTTAATGTTTGAGCGGGATGAATCACTTGGTCAAGGAGTGGTTGGATATTGTGATTCCGACTATGCAGGAGATTTGGATAAGCAAAGAACGACGACGGGCTATTTGTTCACTTTAGCAAAAGTCCCTATTAGTTGGAAGTCAACTTTACAGTCAACGGTGGCTTTGTCTACAACTGAGGCAGAGTATATGGCTATTACATAAGCTGTGAAGGAGGCAATTTGGCTTTATGGATTGCTCAAAGACTTGGAAGTTGGTCAGAAACAACTTGTAGTATATTCTGATAGTCAGAGTACTATTCATTTAGCGAAGAATCAAGTCTTTCATGCACGGACGAAGCACATTGATGTTCGCTATCATTTTGTGAGGGAAATTCTTGAAGAAGAAGAGATACTTCTCCACAAGATTTTGACTACAGAGAATCCTGCAGATATGATGACCTATGTGGTGATAAGGGCCAAGTTTGAACATTGTTTAGACTTAGTCAATATCCTGTACATTTGAGTTAGCGCCAGATGGCGCAAGTTGAAAGCATTGCTCTTTATTTGATTGAGAAGATAGAGATTTGGTAGGACTACAAAAAAAAAAACACCAAGGTGGAGATTGTTGGAATAGTAGTGTGTTTTTTAAATCCCACATCTATTAGGAAGTGGAAGTGAGGGGTTAAAAATTGCTATAAATAAGACCCCTCACCTCCCTTTAGTATCATCCAAAAAATTTAGAGTACATTGTATCTTAACAATTGTACTAAATACTCTTCTCTTATTAAAAGAGCAGTGCTCCGGAGACGTAGGCAAAATTGGCCGCACTCCATTATCAATTTTTGAGTGTGTTTTTGTTTTATTCCGCCTTTATTTATTTGTTTAGTATTTAACATTGGCCGGCTAAGCCGCCTTATCTCTTTGTTGGTTGGCAAAGCCGCTTTTTTCTATTTGTTGGCCGGCTAAGCCGCCTTTGTCGGGTATAGATTGTGAATTGAAATATTGTGCAAGTGAGTCCTGTCTAGGAGGCTGGGTTTTAAATGAACCATTATTCCTCCTGTCTTTCCTGGGGATTTATCTTGAAATGATAATTCTGTCTAAGGAGATAGGCTAGGCCATCTTTCTTAGAAATTATCGAATCAGTTCAATTTACTAGTTTGTTGTAGTGGAGAAATTACCCGAGTTTCCCCAACATCTTCACCATTGCATCTAATTATTTTACAGGCAATCTTTCGGTGTCCATATCCAATGCCTCGAATTTGGTTAACCTTTTTGCTTCTAATAATCCATTTATTGGCGGAGTTACAAATCTGGAGAAACTTCATAGGTGGGGAAAGTTAATTATTGGCGGCAATAGGCTGGGAGGTAATGAAGACGACTTGAGCTTTGTTTCCTCTTTATCAAATACCAACTTCTTACGCCTACTGGTCATTGATAGAAACAATATGAAGGCATGTTGCCCAAATCTATAGCCGGCCTCTCAACTACAATTGAAGGAATGGTTCTAGCTTGGCTTGAACCACATATCTGGAACTGTCCCGGCCGGAATCCACAATCACGAAAATTTGGAGATATTGCAAGAGAGCATACCTGCATGTTTCAGTTTACTCCGAGGGATTCAAGAATTGAATCTTTTTTATAACTATTTGACCGGAAGCATATTCCAGTATTTCTAGAGGATTTAAAATTATTTAAGCACTTGAATCTATCTTATAATGATTTTGAGGGTGAAGTACCAACCAAAGGAGTCTTCAGCAATGCCAAAGCAGCGTTGTTGATGGGAAACAGTAAGCTATGTGGTGGCATTCCTGAATTTCTTCTATCATCTAAGTACACAATCAATGTATTAAATAAGAGAAGGCTCGCGATTGTTATGATGATAATAGCATTATTAGTTTCTGGAAGTTTTGGCCTAAGTTTGGTGATGCAGTGTCTTTATCATTCCTCATCCAAGAATAGAAGAGATGCATTTATTCCCCACCTCATAGGCAACTTGCAAGTGTCGTATCAAAGTCTGCTGAGAGCAACCAATGAATTCTCTGCAACAAATTTGATAGGCATGGGTAGCTTTGGATCCGTGTACAGAGGATCATGGAAGAATTTGGGGTGATGATTGCGGTCAAGGTGCTAAATCTTCTACAACCTGCAGCTTCTAGAAATTTTCTGGCTGAATGTGAGGCCCTAAGAAGTATCAGACATGGAAATTTGTTAAGGTACCAACAGTTTGTTCAAGTACTGATTACCAAGGGAATGACTTCAAGGCCATTGTCTATGAGTTCATGGCTTATAGAAGTCTAGAGGAGTGGTTGCACCCATCTCTGCAAAAGAATGAGGCACCAAAGGTTTTGGGTTATCATCAAAGGCTCAATATTGCCATTGATGTGGCTTATGCCCTGAATTATCTGCATCATCAATGTGAAACACCAATAGTTCAATGTGATCTGAAACCAAGTAATGTTCTTCTCGATCATGAGATGACAGCACACATAGGTGATTTTGGACTAGCAACATTCCTAGTAGAAACCAGTCGTGCTGGTCAAGCAAGCTCCCATGGTCTAAGAGGAACTGTTACTGCTCCTGGTAACAATCCTTTTAAGCTTTTACAGCTAGCAGATTTTTGCTTAAATCTATGTTATTATTACCAACTCTAAAGCAGCATTATTCTTCTCTTACCACTCGTAGAGTATGGTATAGCAAGTGAACTTTCAACACGCGGGGATGTATACAGTTTTGGCATCCTTTTGTTGGAGTTATTTACTGGGAAGAGACCAGTTGATAAAATGTTCAAAGAAGGATTGAACCTCATGAATATGCCAAGGCTGCATGGCCTGAAAAAAGATTGTTTGAAATATTGGATCCCATTGTGCTCCAAGAAACAGTTGGTGGTGGGAATATGGACAGAAACAATAAATTCAAGCATTGCTTGATTACCATATTCGAGATAGGGGTTGCCTGTCGATGGAACTTCCAATTGAGAGGATGACCATGAGGAAAGTTACAGCAAAGATGCATTCCATCAGAATTCAGGAGCAGGCACCTATGAGGAGCCCATCAAAGATCAAACTAATTAATAATTGGTACTATAACCTTTATCTCTCCCTCTCTTCCTCTTTCTAAATTTTTTTCTGTACTAACAATCCATTGGCTTCCGCGTAAGGGATAATTTATGCTTTTCCTCAGGTGAATCAAGGGGAAGGCCTCCATCAGAAGATGCCAGCTGATTTTATCAATTTGAAAAATAACTGGTTGATTTGAAATTTGGATTGCCAATGATATTATTGATTGTAAAATTTTTGTGATGTGTTTGCGATTTCAGTCTCATTGCAAATAGCAATGCTTCTGTTGGATATATGGCTATTTGTCCTTCATTGTGCTTCCTCTCTCTGAGTTCTAATCCAGTGTATCGATTGGTGTATTAAATTGGAAGTTTCTATATAAACTCAACATCCTAAAATGAGATAAGAATCCGTGAAACAAATTGACAGGTCAGAGGTTACCAGGATTTCAGAATTGTCTGTCAGCACAGTAAGCTACCATGGTCTCAGTTTAATCTTCAATCCTGACAAGGTCTTTTACTTAGATCTAATGCCATAGTGTCAGTTTTACTTCGATCCGGGCAAGGTTACTTAGATCTAAATAGCAAGTACAACTTTAGTCATGCAATGTTGCATTTTACTTGACTATGAATAAACTTTTTGTTAAGAAAAAAGAAACAATCATTTGCATTTTCTTTTCGAACAGGATCCTTCCACTGTCAAGTTCATCAGGTGAGAAAAGCTCTACTAGAATATGTATATCTTATACGTTGTTTGCCATCCGGGCATCGTTGCGTGGATTAATATATAGGCTACCAACTTGTTGACTATGCGTCGTGGTTGTTTTCCTTTTTTATTTCTATTATATATTTATGCTCCAGTTGATCAAGAGTAGTCTGGTGTTGAATTGCGAGTATCATTAAAACTTGTACTAAACGACGTCCACGTATTTGTGTAAATGAGTATATTGAATTGTCTTCTTCCCCTCATTTGTTTGTTAGTTAAATTCTCCTCAACCACATGTTATATGGAGAGATGTCTTTCTTTTTATTGCAGAATTCTCAAACCATATGGAAGAAGCATCGCCTTAGCCTCTACAAGTACATGAAGTGTGAGGCATGTGTTATCTCTACATAACCTATTGTTCTACATTATCTCCAAAAAGTAGAGGGATTTAAGCTTATATTATCTAGCGTGCAGTGAAACGATGAAAATTACAAGTCAAGGAAGGCGGCGTGATCTGATATGATTATTGGTCCCTCTTAATGGTTTTGGTCATAAATAGTAGTGAGTGGACTTAAGACATTTCAGTTGCTTCCTAAATGCGTCGTGGGTAGTGACTAGTGGTGGACTTTAATGTCAATGAGACTAGGAATGGCAATGGGTGTCTGGTAACGGGAAATCTGCAGGGAATCCCCGAATGGGGAATGGGGATGGGGGCAATTTTCCCCCGCAGGGGTGGAGACGGGAAATGTTTTGGCCCCGTGGGGAATTTGGGAATGGGGGCGGGGAATGCTCCCCCCGACCCACGGGGACCCCGAAATAAGGAATTATACAAAAAAGCCCTTGAGTCATTATCCGATTAACCAATAAATTGGAATTGGAGAGTAGGCAAAATTTTTGAGATGCAATTGTTGAGTTAGTTGAATGCAATAATTGAATTTTATTTTAGTGTTCTAATATGTAATCAAGAGTAAAGACAATGAACTAATAACAATCTTTAATATTCTTGTCTTATATTTTGAATCATGTAAGCCAAAACAGTTAAATTTGTTTATAAGTTAGCTTTGATTACTTTTTAAAAAATATATATTTTACTAATTTTTATCTATCAAATTGAGGAATGGGGTCCCCGTGGGGATCCGATTCCCCGCGGGGAACGGGGATGGAGGCAATTTTCCCCCCGAACGGGGATTGGGGATGGGGATGGGGGAACATTTCGAAAACGGGGGTGGGGGTGGGGAACCTTCCCCCGCGAGGACCCCGACCCATTGCCATCCCTAAATGAGACCCAACAAACCACTAGTCCACGGCCAGCTCCAGCTTTAAGTGGCAGTTAACCATTATCATCATGCAAACCACTAACAATCTTGACAAAGTAATAGTAGTTGTATAAGATTGGGGTAAATCGCACCCATGGGTTCGTACTATTCGGAAAAATACCGTTTGGGGGTCTGTACTTTTATTTGTTCCTTTTAAGGGTCCAAATTATTATTTCTGATCCCGTTCGGAGGTCCGGGACAGCCCCACGGATGACGTGGACTGCCCGGCCCGAACGTGAGATGCGCACGCCCGTCTTTTGGTCAAAAGGCAGCGCGTAAAGCGCATGACGTCCACGTTACCGTCCAGCATGGCATGGTGGGACCTACCAACGAATTTTTTCCCGAAAAAGAAATTACAATTTATTAAATTTCATATTTTATTTTATTAAACTCACTAATTCGAAATTTTTAAACAAATGAAACCACCCCCACCCACGATTAAATCAATGAGCAGCACCCCTTATACCCACCAAAATCAAAACACAAGGAAACCCACCTTCTCAAACAAAAACCCCAAACTGAGTTTGATAAATCCTAACCCCCAAATCCCCAAATTTGATTTTCCAATTTGCTTATCCCTTCATACCCACACATCCAGCCGCACCCAAAATCTCCATCAACCCGACAACCATTCTCCACCAAAATAACGAGCCACATAAACAATAGAACCCGTTTAGACAGAAGCCTGACAATTAAAACAAAAGAATAGAAAGGAGAAGAGAGGGAGGATTCAATTAAAAGAGAACAAAAAAAGAAAATTAAAAGAGGACAAAGAGGACCATGGAGACGGGGACTATGTGGAAGGCGCTGCGGTGGCGGTGGATCTTGTCGGCGAGGGAGGAGTCGGGAGCTGTTGGCTGCTTCAGGAGGAGGCGACGACGGGGCGTTGGGGCTGGACTCGTGGAGGAGCTCGGCTGAGGAAGTGGTGCGGTAGCAGATCTGCCCGGGGTTGGCGGCCATGGTGGTGGAGGCGGAGGCAGGGGCCAGGTGCTGCGATTCTCTTTCTTCTCTCACGAAAGAAATGATTTTTTTTTGTGTGTGTGCTTGTTACAGAATTTTAATTTGGGGGTTAGGTTTCGTGAATTTTAATTTAGAGATTTGGGAATTTTCTTTGTTGAGAGAGAGTGAGGGTTTGATTTGGGGATTTTTTTTAACAAATGGGGATTGATTTGGGCTTTGGAGGTGGCCGATGGAGTAGGTGGTGGAGGTGGAGGCTTCGGAGGTGGTGGGTATAGTGGTGGCCAATTTGGGTGGGCGCATGAAAACAACTCGGCATCATCAGGTGTATGGCCATGGAAGTGGCCAAAGCACGTAATCTTCTAGTTCTTGTATTTCTTACCTTCAACACAGTTCAAGACTTCAAGGGATGTAATAATAATTAGTAATTAGTACGATGTTTGTTTTTATTTCCGCTTTAACCTCTAGCTTTTCTTTTTAATTGTTAATGAGAAACTCTACATTACTACATAGTGTTTTTTCTATTTTCTTTAAGCATGGTCTCGTTATTTTAATAAAAAGAACAAAAGGGGTTTATTAAATTGGAATTTGTTTTCCTGAATTAAAACTCTGACGGTGGGACCCACAGTCCACGGTGGACAATACGTGGACGTCACGCGCTTCACGCGTTGCCTTCTGTTAGTGTAATATGCCCAAAAGCCAATCAATGGATGATTGTTTGTAGTCATGTATACACATTAAGGTTATTCCAATAAATATCGTTTATGAGATAAACGCTTGCACATATTTATAACCCTAGAATATTTCATATTCTTAAATGTCCCTAGTCGATTATTATTATGGATGGGTTGTAATAATAAATTAAGACTAGCGTATGTTGAGAATTTATATGTGATATGAATTCTACATACGGGTACAAGTTAGAGAACTTGTGGACTGGACCGACCCACATAAGAACGCTACATGGAACGTTATATGTTTGTCGATAGCGGTTCTTATATGTATTGTCCTTAGACCTGAGATCATCAAGGTTCCCAACATATGAGTCGTATACTTTGATATTACTCTTGGCTATTTCGTAAATGAGTAGACCTTAGTGTAATCATTGGGTATATGATAAATGTGTAGTGGGTTTTGTATGATCCAGAGGGGATTCGTCCAACCCATATAACGGGTATATTATCGGATGGTTTCTTGATAGAGTTGAACCGGAAATGCATGGCCATGCTCGGATTATGATATGGTGATATCATAGGTATCCGTTTTACGCGGTTAACTCGAGGATCAAGAAACCGAGATTAAACATATACGAGATTGACATATTCCATGTCTCGTGTTTAATCTTGATAATGGGACGAAGGGACGATGACATGTTTGCGAGGCATATGAATCAGTACTGATCTTGTCGTTCGGGTAGCAATGATGTGTTGCTAGACGCCGCTCTTTGCTTATAATTGTAAATGAGTTTACAATTATTGGTGGACGTTACAAGTGCCTACAGGGTCACACACTTAGAGCCGTTGTTTCGAGCTGGTGGTTGAACCATGGTTGGATCGTGGTTGAATCGGGTATTAGATCTTATGGTTGGAACGTGGTTGGACCGTGGTTGGACCAGGGTCGTTTTGGGCTGGTTTGGTTCACTAAATGTCTGACTTATTGAACCATAATTAGTGCCATGTGATGTGTAATCCCACCAAGAGTTAGTGGAGACATAATTAGCTAAAAGCTAATCATGTTGGCCAAAGGTGTTGGCCACTTTGTCCCTTGCTTTTGTGAGTGGGATTAGACTAAGCATAATCTGATTATGCTTTGGTCTTCTTCACTTTGAGTCTGAAAATTTTCAGAGGATAGAGCTTGAGAGAGTCTTGAGTGTTCTTGAGTTTTCAGACTACACACCTTCTTTGAGAAAGAAGAAAATACCACAAACTCTAGCTTCCGAAAACCTGCTGTTAGCACATCAGTTCGGGGGTGCTCGGGTTGGTAATCGTGTGACGATTCCAACTAGTTATCACGGTTCGTGTGGATACCGTAGAGGGGCGGGATTGCTGTCCGGCTCTTGCTGATTCGGATCATCAGTTGAGTGAAAGACCTCAACCGAACCAGTTATGTTTTTCTATAACTCGGTTTACTCTGTTTCACATGGATCCTCCATGAGTACCGGAATTTCCGTTGCGCATTAGTTACATTTGATTGTCAAATTGCATGACCCGGTTACTAACACCTTCTGACCGAAAGACGGGCGCGTGCATCTCACGTTCGGGCCGGGCAGTCCACGTCATCCGCGAGGCTGCCCCGGACCCCTGAACGGGATCGGAAATTATAGTTTAGACCCTTAAAAGGGACAAATAAAAATACAGACCCCCAAACGGTACTTTTCAAATAGTACAGGGCCCATATATGCTATTTACTCTATAACATTGAATAGTTAGGTAACACATTATTCAAACTTTTTCGTGGTCTATACGGCCGGCCACTTCTTTGTTTCTTTTCTTAGTTTGTATAATTAATCAAAGAATAAATGCTTCCATTTCATAGTCCAAGCTAATTATTTATATAGACCGCGAAGTTCTCCTCATTGACCCATCTCATATTCTCATTGATAATTTCCATCAAAGATATGGGATTAACACACTACTTATTTTCTTCCATTTTTCTTCATGTTGTTGTTTGTCTACCCCTTATTTTCTCATTAGCATATGCCACCATCACGGGCAATGAAACAGACAAATTGAGCTTGCTCGAAATCAAGACCAAAATAACGAGTGACCCTTTTGGTGTTTTAGGCTCCTGGAACGAAACCATCCATTTTTGCAAGTGGTATGGTGTTACTTGTGGCCGTAGGCACCAAAGAGTCACAGAGTTGCAGATTGAGTCTTCGAAACTTGAAGGTTTCTTGTCTCCACATATTGGGAACTTGAGCTTTCTAAGGATAATATCGCTCAAGCACAACAGTTTCAGCGGTGAAATCCCACCTCAAGTTAGCCATTTGCCAAGATTGCAAGTAATAGACCTTGGCAACAATTCTTTCACCGGAAAAGTCCCAGCCAACTTGTCAACATGCCCTAACCTCATAGCAATCTCTCTCTACCGGAATAAACTGGTCGATAAGATTCCAGAGGAGCTTGGTTCTATCTTGAACCTCGAATACCTTTACATTGCCAGAAACAGACTAACCGGAAGCATACCTCCTTCTTTAGGAAATCTTTCATCTTTGATGCAACTTTGGACATCCGCCAATAACTTGGGCGGTAGCATACCTGAAGCCCTAACCAAACTCTCAAACCTACAGGTCTTTGCTCTAGAATATAATGATTTGTCAGGTATCATCCCTCCCCTCCTGTACAATATCTCTTCTCTTCAGATTTTGTCGGTGATTGGAAACAGATTGCGTGGCACCCTTCCTCGAGATTTAGGCATCTCTCTTCCCAATCTTGACTACTTCAACATTGCACTAAATCATTTTTCTGGCAACCTTCCAATGTCCTTATCCAATGCCTCAAATTTGAAAAATTTTGAGGTTAGTCAAAATGAACTTACTGGGGAAGTTCCAAATTTGAAGAAACTTCATAAGTTGGAGAGCTTACTCATCTACAACAATAGGCTGGGAAGTAGCGAAAATGACTTGGGCTTTGTTTCCTCTTTATCAAATGCCACCCGTTTACAATTTCTGGACATTAGTGGTAACAAATTTGAAGCCATGTTGTCTGAATCTATAGCCAACCTCTCAACTACACTTCAAGGATTGACTCTGTCCAGCAACCAGATATTTGGAACTATTCCGGTTGGAATTCATAATCTGCAAAACTTGGAGATATTATATTTGGACGACAACAAACTTACTGGAGCCATTCCCTCTGAAATTGGAATGATGAAAGAGCTTGTCCATCTTGAAATTGACAGGAATGATTTCTCAGGTAAAATTCCAGAATCCATAGGAAATCTAAGTCTATTAATTTATTTGATTTTATCGGGTAATAATTTTCAAGGTCACATCCCTTCAACTATTGGCAACTGCCAAAACTTGTTAGGGCTAAATCTTTCTGATAATAGTCTTACTGGTTCTATTCCTGTGGAAATATTTGGTATTACTTCCCTGTCAATCTTGCTAGACGTGTCGAGTAATGGTCTGAGGGGTTTCCTTCCCAAAGAAGTCGGAAATTTGAGAAATCTTGGGGTACTTATACTAGGCCAAAACATGTTATCTGGTGAAATTCCTAGCAATCTTGGTAAGTGTGAGAGCTTGGAGACACTTAGATTGGATGGGAATTTTTTGCAAGGAAGCATACCTCCAAGTTTCAGTTCCCTTAAAGGGATCCAAGAATTGGATCTTTCTGCGAACAATTTGACAGGAAGGATTCCACTATTTCTTGAGGATTTGAAAGGTTTAAAACAATTGAATCTATCTTACAATGAATTTGAGGGTGAGTTACCAGCCAACGGAGTCTTCAGAAATGCAAGTGCAGCTCTCTTAATGGGAAACAATATGCTCTGCGGAGGCATTCCTGAATTTCATCTCCCAAAATGCATAGTGAAACAGTCGCATAAGAGGAGATTCAGCGTAGCTGTCATGATAGTGGTAATAGCTTCTGGATTGTTGGGAGCAAGTTTAGTGTTGTATTGTTTGTATCTTATTTCATATAGGACAAAAATGGATGCACTTGTTGAAAATCCTCTAGGCAACTTGCAAATGTCCTATCGAAATCTGCTCAGAGCTACTGATGGATTTTCTACTACAAACTTGATAGGAATGGGTAGCTTTGGATCTGTGTATAGAGGGATTATTGGAGAAGCTGTTAGAACAACAATTGCAGTCAAGGTGCTGAACCTTGTGCACCCTGCTGCTTCTAAAAGCTTCTTAGCTGAATGTGAGGCCTTGCGCAACATCAGGCATCGAAATCTTGTGAAGATACTAAGTGTCTGTTCAGGTATTGATTTTCAAGGAAAAGACTTCAAGGCTATTGTTTACGAGTTCATGGCTAATGGGAGCTTAGACGAGTGGTTGCATCATTCCTCTTCTCATGCAGAGAATGAGGCACCAAAGACTTTGAGTTTCATTCAAAGGCTAAATGTTGCCATTGGCGTGGCTTGTGCGCTGGATTATCTGCATCATCAATGTGAGATACCACTGGTCCATTGTGATATCAAGCCAAACAACATCCTTCTCAATGATGATATGACAGCATGTGTTGGTGATTTTGGACTAGCAAGATTCTTACTAGAATCAAACCCTGCTAGTCAAACAAGTTCTACTGGAATAAAAGGAACTGTAGGTTATACTCCTCCAGGTAAAACTTATTTTGCCTACCAATTGTTTTTTTTTTTTTTTCAATTGGAAAATGTGATTTATATCAGCAGAATCGAAATCGCCTAATATTCTTTTTTGTCACTTTGCAGAGTATGGAATGGGAAGTGGAATTTCAACGTATGGGGATGTGTACAGTTATGGGATTCTTTTGTTGGAGTTGTTCACAGGGAAGAGGCCTGTAGATGACATGTTTAAAGATGTATTGAACCTGCACGAATTTAGTAAGGTTGGTTTGTCCGAAGAACGATTTCCTGAAATCTTGGACCCCATTCTGCTTCAAGAAACATTTGATGGAAATATGAATAGAAACAAGAGAGTGAAGGATTGCTTGATTGACATTTTTGAGGTTGGTGTTGCATGCTCCGTAGAATTTGCAGAGGAAAGGATGAGCATGAGGGATGCTACTGCAAAACTCCAGTCCATCAGAAGCAAACTTGAAAGACTTGAAAGAAGGGATCAAGAAACTAGCTGGCAAATACAACCTTAAGCTGATACGATATGGTGTATATCCACAGGTAATGTTGCATTATATTTGAACTATTGATTCTTTTTTTCTTTTGTAAATGTGTAATAATTTGCATTTTCATTTTGAACAGAATCGTTGTAGTGTCCAAACTCATCAAAGGTGAATGAAAAGCAAGGGCTTTAATGAAGATGCAAGATAGTGTTTATCTTATTTGTGTCTGGTGGATTGCCATCCAGGTCCTATTGGATAATCGGTTTATCAACTTGTTGAAATAATACGGCGCATTTGTTCTCTTATTTGTTTCTACCTTTCTAATTCCAAGATTGGCATGATGTATACGATGATTGATCCTAATGGAAGACAAATCTGCTGCCAGTGCCACCAGTAAATGAAACTATTTCTTTTTAACCACGGCTTGTAAAATCAATCATCGGAGCAACAACCAGAACAAGAATATCAACACTTTCTTTACAGATACTTCCTTTAAAAGGAAAGAACAAACAACGAGGAAAGAAACAGAGAAATGTAATTTAATTGTAGTTGCACAAGCAGGGTAGGCCTAGAATAGATGTCCTGTAAAGTTGTTTTCAGAATAGTAGTTAGGGGCTATAAATGAGATGATTCTGGAGGGTAGATCAGTGATTTCACTGAGGATAGCTTGAAGGAATAGAAAGTGGAGCTGTGAAGTTCTCTAAATAAAATCAGCATCCTACGATGTCGCATATATGGATCAGTGAAACAAATTGACAGATTGAGGTTTCAGAATACTACCAAGATTCAGAAGTGCTACAGTGATCTCAGCCTTTACCTTCAATTCGTTGTCATATGATTTACATTGGTCCCTCACTATCTCACAAATTTGGAATGCAACTCAATGTCCTCCAATACCTGAAATTTCCTTTTTTTTTCCCGTCAATTATGTACCTGAACTTTGTGAGTTTGGGTCAATTGTATACCTCGGGCAGCATTTTGATGATGTGGCGTGCTGGCCGTTAATGGTAGGTTGCAATTTAGTCCCTGAGTTTCTAAATTAATCATATAAGTCCTATATTAGTATACAATTTAGTCCATATATTTTTTATTATTTAGAACTAATCCTTAGTATTATATGTAATTATTATTTAGATAATATTTGATTCCTAAATTATTTTTAGTGCATAATAATATTTTTATTAAAATAATAAGCGTACAATGATTTTTTATAATAAGTTTTGTAACACACAACTGGTTATATTTATAAATTAATGTGTATATATTACATAGTCATATGAATCATTCAATTATATTACTTAATTTTCATTATTTATGAATGATTCAATACATAACGAATATATTTTACATTATTAATTTTAACAGAATTTAAAATTCAAAAAATAATACAAAAGCGGTCCCACTTGCCATGTATCAAAATAATAAGAAGATTGAAAATCGAATTCATAGCCCAACCACCACTTGCAAAATTAGAAAATTACAAAGTTAGGAAATATTTTACGGTGAATAAAAATAATAAATGTCTACTATTAAATTTTATATGAATATTATTAAATTTGACGTAACTAACTACATACAGTAAATTATCATCATTATTATTATTATTATTATTATTATTATTATTATTATTATTATTATTATTATTATTATTATTATTATTATTATTATTATTATTATTATTATTATTATTATTATTATTATTAAGGAAATAAAAATCTGAGTTACAGTTGAAAACTATTATTGATCAAAAAAAATTTGGTCGACTAGTTGGGGGCTATAATTAAGGCACTATATTCTCAGCTCAAACACTATAGAGCAGTTACTCGTGGCTCAATGCCACTATGATTGTTAATATATAGAGTTAAGGAAATAATACATAAAACTTCAGTTACAGTTGAAAACCATTTTTGAACAAAAGAAATTCTGGTCGAGTAGTAATTGGTGGCAAGAGCACGATATTCTTAGCTCAAAATATATGTAGAGCAGTTATCGTCGAAGCAAAAATTATAGTTTTGTATGATTTCTGTTCATATGTTCGTGAATTCCATGGCATGGCCTGTGATTGTGAAAGAAGAGAACTATGGATGTTAACTAGGTAGCAATAAATAAGTGCTCCAATATCGTTCATCAAAAGAAAATTCTCCAAGATGATTGAGTTGGTTTAGTGGAAATGGAGAAAGTGGATTAGCATTTCATGGCCGAAAGATATAGAATAAGGTCTCAACCAAAGCGTAAGTCATCATGTAATAATATTGTTTCCCAGTACATTACTAGTGCGTGCACACGTAGTATATATACATGTGGATTATCTCCTCGATCCAAAAGCAAATGCGAGCCAACTGGCCCAGTAATTCATATGCACCAAACCCAATATGCTCCGATATGTGCTGGTACAAATTTTTACTAAACTGTCTTCACTTCCTACTCGTAAATATCTCCAAGTTAAGGATGGGATTTTTTTCTCATATAGATATATACTCTATTGTCTTCCCTTCTTAGTGACCACAACTTTTCTCATATATATTCATCCATGCTGGCAACGAAACAAAGTTTATTGTGTTGTGATAAATATTATTGTGGGAAGGTTTCTACTCATATATAGATGCTAGTGAAATTCAGTTCATGTCTTCAAGACCTGTGTGAAAGAAGTGATCTATGGATTTTAGGCAGCAATAAAGAATTTCTCTAACATCATTCATCATCAAAAGAACAGTTCTCCAAGAATATGCTCAGAAGTAATAAAGGAGATGAGGCATTTATTTGGGTTGGTGAATTAGAATTTAATTTCAAAGCCAAAAGTACAAATCAGTGGAGGGTCACGTAGAGTGACTTCCTCCCAAATACTCCTATATGTCACTCGTGCGTGGAACAACTGAAAGCCATTGAGCCAACTGACTTGGTGAGTGATAGGAACGCCACTGAATATGCTTCAACAGAGTAACTGACTTCCTCGTGTGTTTTCCACCGTCAGCAGCCCAGGTTCGGGTTGGATATGTGTTGTGGTTGTTTTCCTTCTCATTTCTGTCTAATGTGTTCCAACTTCCAATTTAGTATATGATAAAACAATTCATTGTTTATGGCCGTTTAATTGAACGGTTTTAGTTGTACATTGTTTGCAGCAGATGACGAGCTTTTTCAGGTTAATAATTTAGTATCGAAATACGATTGTTCTATCAAAACTAGTTCTTTTTTTTTTTAATCATAATACGATTCTTTGTTCTATGCTTATTTTTTTTGCCGGAAACATAATTGTAGAATATAGAAATTCCCTCAAACACACAAACTTTATTATTTAATTTGAAACCTAGGCAACACTGCGGTGCCCCTCACGGTAGCCACACCCTTGGTGTTTTTCACAACTATTACTTTGCTACACATAATAATAAAAACTCAACACACGTATTTATAGGACTATGACTTAACGGACTAGACATGACTCCTAAACCGAACCGGACTTGGACTCTTAAAACCCAATAATATAAAGACTCTTAAGGTTAAAAAGTTTTTTGTGTCCCTCCAGTTTATCGATTTTGCATTTATTGTCCTTTTTCATTTATTTTCACTCATATTGTCCCTCAACTCTCATTTTACCGGGTTATGTTGTCCATTTTACACCCTATAGTAGGTAATTTGCTACGGTATTGACACGTGTCACATGGGGGCCCACAATCTACCATTTTTTATTTTGTAGCTTATCTAAAATTTAATTTCTAGAAAAGTCTTATTTAAATTAATTTTTTATCTGAAAACTAAATATAAAATTTAATATCAGATTCTTTTCTCACCAACACAAAAAAGAAGTAAAGAACAAAAGACAAACACATTAAAAATTATGTAACAGCCCGGGTAAAATTTGGTATTTTTACCGAGACTGTAAAAGTCGTTATACAGTGATTCACAGAATGAATTAATCTTGGGTAATTAATTCAAGGTAAACCGGGCATCGTTTTTCGAAACCGAGTCTTTTCCCGCGCTCGAGATTTTTCCATGGATTTTTCGGACCAAAGTTGGTATTTTTCGGGTCCCGGAATCCTCAGAAAAATCACATCGGAAAATAACTAAGGGGGTATGCAGTTATTTTCTGGTCCGGTCTGGACTCGCCCCATATGCAGCCAAACCTGCATAATTGAGGCAACTATGCAGGCGGCTGATTCACAGGTATAAAGCAGGTGGAGAGGAGAAGAAAAAGAGGAGAAGAAAAGAGGAAGAAAAGAGAGAAAAAAAAGAGAGAAAAAAAAGAGAGAGAAAAAGGAAAAGAAAAGGAAAAAAAGAAAAAAAAAAGAAACGGGAAAAAAAAGGGAAGAAAAAAGAAAAAAATAGAAGAAAAAAAAAAAGGGAGAGTGAACAGTGGCGTCACCCCGGTTCCTCCCCCTGCTACTGTTCACCCGTAGCGCCTCCGCGCCGCTGTTCGTTGCACCGCCGCCACCATCGAGCTCGCCACGCCGTCGCCGACTGAACGCCGCCCTCCCCGTCGCTTTCCGCCGCGAGACGCGCTGCCGGCAAGCGTTGACCCGCGAGCAGACCCGCAGATCCAGCTCCCCGCGTCTCTACTCAGCCTCCAGCGCCGTCGCGCCTGGGTTTTCACTGCCCATGGAGTCGCCCTCGTCCGCCGCTGGTGTTGGTGTGCTCGCCCTTCCTCCTCTAGCGCCTGTCGTCGCTGCCGCGCCGCTGCAACCCGCGAGGTGAGCCACGGGTTACGTCGACCCGTTTCCTTCGGGCGGGTCGCGAACCTGGATTTCATTTAGTGGGCTGCTGTTTGGGTTGGGCTGGACGGGTTGGACCTGGGCTGGGCATGGGCTCACTATTCATGGCCCAGTCCGGTTTTATTTTAAAAAAACAAAATATATATATTTATTTATTGGTATTTAATTTTGAAAAAAATATAAATTTACTTTGAGAAAATTATGGTCAGTTTAATTCTGGTATTTTGAGGAAAATATAAATATATATACTTTATTAAATAATTAAGTTATGTTTTGGAAAAACTATTATTATTTGGAAAAAATATATACCTTGAAAATATTTTCTAGAAAATTTATAAATATGTTATTCTCTCTGGAAAAAATAAGGTAACTGATTATCTTTTCGAAAATATGTATTTATTGTAACAGCCCGGGTAAAAATTTGGATTTTTACCGGGACTGTAAAAGTCATTATACAGTGATTTACCGAATGAATTAGTCTTGGGTAATTAATTCAAGGTAAATCGAGCGTCATTTTTCGTAACCGAGGGTTTTCCCGCGCTCATGATTTTTCCGTGGATTTTTCGGACCTAAGTTGGTATTTTTCGGGTCCCGGAATCCTCAGAAAAATCATACCGAAAAATAACTAAGTGGGTAGCAGTTATTTTTTGGTCCGGACCGGACTCGCTCCATAATGCAGACAAGCTGCATTATTGAAGCTTCACACGACGAATAGTAAAAAAAATAGTTTAAAAGCAGGAAATCGGTGAAGAGGAAGGAAAAGGGGAAGAAGAGAAGAGAAAAAGAGAGAAAAGAAATAAGAGAGAAAAAAAAAGAGAGAAAAGAAGAGAGAAAGGAAAAAAAAGAAGAGAGAAGAAAAGAAAAAAAAAAGAAAAGGAAAAGAAAACAAAAAAAGAAACCGAAAAAAAACAGAGAAGCAGAAAAAAAAAGAAGAAGAAACCAATCAGAAAATAGAGAAAAGAAAAGAAAATGAAAGAAAAAGAAAAGAAAAGAAAAAAAGAAAAAAAGAGAAAAAAAGAAAATACAAAAAAAGAAGGGAACAATGTCGTCACCTTCGTTCTCCTCTCCCGACACTGTTCACTCCGTAGGGTTCGAGGCCGTCGTTCGCTGCACCGCCGCCACCATCGTCCTCGCCGAGCCGACGCGACCTCAACCCTGCCTCCCCCGCTCCTTTCCACCGCGAGACACGCCGCCGAGGGCCGTTGACCCGTCGGCAGACCCGCGGATCCGCCTCCCTACCTTGCTGCAGCCGCGCCTCGCACCACCACCTGCAGCTGCCAGTACCGAGACGTCGCCCTTGTCTCGCCAAGCCGTGGCCGTCCCGCTAGTCCCCGCCCCACCTCGTCGTCGTCGCCCGCCGCTGCAAAAAGGTGAGCATACCCGCGTTCGACTCATTTCCTCCAACAGGTCGCGCCTTGGTTCTGTGGAGTATCGGGCTGGGTTGCTTTTGGTTCTGGGCTGGGCATGGGCTCACTGTTCATGACCCAGTCCAGTTTAAAAAAAAGAAGAAATAATATATATATATATTTATTTATTTTCTGGAATAAAATCAGTTTTGGAAAAATATATATATTATTTTGAGAAAAATATAAAAGGTTTTAATTATAGTGTTTTGGAATATAAAAATTAAGATAACTATGTTTTGTCTTGAAAAGTTAATATTATGTTTATTTGGAAAAGATATATATTATGAAAATATTTTATGGAATATTATATAAACAAGTTATTATTTTTGGAAAATATATATATATAATTATTTTCTTTTAGGAAATTATATTATGGTAAATAATTTTTATGAAAATAATTTCGGAAAAATACATATATACGATATAATTTCTAGGAAAACTACATTGTTATTATTTTGGAAAACAAAGTATAATTACTCTAATAAAATTCTTAAAGGAGAGTTTTAATTAAAGTATGGTACCAAAATTATATTCGGATATACGTACGGTATAATATTTTCAGTAAAAGATGATAATAAAGGATATGAACCGGGATGAGATTATTACGCAGTATTGGCATCATGGCATACTCTTATGTGCATCTTATGTGAGTATATATTGTTTTGTCGTATAGGTTTGATATCGGGCAGTTTCCCGAGGAGCCGACTTGGGACCGGTCATTGTCTTCAGAGTTGAGTAATCGGCCAAGGTGAGGATGGATTTCCTTCGATATGTGCCTATATTACTCGGTTGTTGTGTTTGGTGATTGTTGCGTTGTTGAGTGTTGCATTTGTTGTGGTATGATTCGGGATGTTTATCCCAATGTCTTGATTAGTTTTGGGATGTTTGTTCCCGTACGTTGAGTTTTTGGATGTTTATCCTTGTGTCTTTTTGGTATAAAGTATAATGGAATAAATAATAAATTGTGATAAGGATGTCGATCCTCGGTTTTCGATGAGAAGTCTATCCCGGTATTTTGGTTAGGGATGTTGATCCCTGAGATTTGGTTTGGAAAGATGATAATATAATTGTCACGTGATAAGTAGTGGTACGACTCGATGGTTTAAGACTGTTTTGTGGTGGCCATGACCTGGGTTACTTGTGATAAGCATGTCTATGCTTGGGATGTCTATCCCGTGATTATATTTGGGATGTCTATCCCTGGGTTACTATTTTTGGGATGTCGATCCCTGGGTTCTCTTGGATTTGGTCTGGCACCCGAAATATGTTGATCACCAGGTCTGACCCCTAGCTTATCCGTGACGGGGCCCGGAAAGATAAAATTGGAAAATGAATTTTTGTTTAAGTCTTTTTGGTCTTGGATTTGTTTTGGGTTTTGTCTTTTGGACTGGTGTGTTTTGGCTATTAAGCCTGTTTTCGACTTTGAGTAATTTATAGTGTTGCATATTGATCGTCTATCCATGGTTGTGAGCACTTCGGACTCACCCCTCACCTACGGGCTTTCATCCCGTAGGTTGAGATATTTGTGGTTCAGGTTTGATGCATTCCAGACAGGCTGCGGCATTATCCCTTGGACATGACTCGGATCCATAGTTTGCATCAGTGTCGCATACAGTGTCTTTGTGAGTTAATAAGTCTTCCGCTGTGCTATATATTGCTATTGTTGGGCCATTGGGCCGATTATGATGTTATTGATGATCCCGGGTTCGGGTGATATGTTTTGTTGTTGGGCCGAAGGGCCAGATTTCTGATGTTTTTATTTTGGGCTGTTGAGCCCGAGTTTCTATTGTATACACTATATGCTGGGATTGTTTGGTTGGGTCGTTACAGTTCCGGCACGTGTTTACTGTGTACGGTAAATACGAGTCGGGGCGTTTCATTTTGGTAGCGGAGCGGGCGTTAGGTCTTGTTGGGAAGTCCTTGTGTGTCTGTTGTTCTTGTTTGCTTAGTTCGCTCCATTTGTTTATTATTTTACATCATTTAATTAATGCATTATGGATCCAGTCAGGGGACGCCAGCTGTCGCAGAACATTCACATAAGAGGTAAATGATGCCATAAATAAGCGAAAATATAAATATTATTAATATTGCTAATATTATTATTACATTGATGATATTATAAAAAGTACATTCATCTTCTCGGCACGACGTTGACCCTGAAGCTGTTGGGGTCATTGTTGATGTTGACTTGGATGTTGTCGTTCCACGAGAACCACATGCCGCCTGCGTTGTTCTGGCCAGGAAGCTCGAACCGTTTTGCTGGAGGGAACCGGAGTGGGATGAGACCGTGATTGTCTTCAGGCTGCCATTGAGTCTCCGTGAGAAGAACCATGTTTGGCTTGTACTGGTTCTTCAGGTCCCTCAGGGTACGCGAGAACTCCTGGGAAAGCCTAGAGACTCCTCTGCAGTTCCACACCAGTATTCGGGCCTTTGGCCAAGTTGCGGGCAGACGAGTTACCCTAGGCATGCTTTGGGCAGTCATCGAGAACTGATAGTAGGTACCTTGCTCCAGGAAATGGCAAGTGGACTCTAGGTTGAGCTCCTGAAGTCTTTTAGAAATGAAAAACATGACGGAGTTGGCCGAGTCGTAGAAGGAGGTCCTCAGAGTGCCATGGTCCTCTAGGAAGAACGTCTCTTCCATGGAAGTGACGAAGAATCTGGACGAGTAGAGTTCGTCGACGAAGACCAGACGAGGCATCCTACCGAGCTCGTTTTGTAGTTCCTCTGAACACTCGTTGATCATGCTGTAGGCCAGCCGGTTTCTTCTGCCTAGGTTGGCACCTTCGACGAAGAAGACGGACGATGGAGCAAGCATTTTGTCTGGGCGAGTTATGTGTTTGTTTTCTGAAGGTGATTTGTGTTTAGTTTTCCTAAACGTGTTTTACTCTCTTTCAAAATGCTTTTGATGGTTTGCATCTCACCACTCTGTCTTTTATACTCTTATGGGGAGTATGGTTACCGTTTTCTTTTTCAAAGTTTAGACCCCACCTATCCCCGGGAAAGTCTAAAGAATTTTTCGGTGATGGGAAAAGCAGATTCCCTTCACAAAGCTCCAAATCATTTTCATTCTTCAAGGTGTTGTTTTTGAAATTTTTTCCGTTGCTTCATTTATTGCTTCGTTACTTTATACGTTTTTCGGGCTACAAATGCCAGTGTTTTTCAGCTCTTTCCCATCTTACGATTTTCTTTCCCCCTGGCTATCTTGTCCTTTCTTTTACGGTTTTTCTATATTTTCTACATTTTTGTATCACATGCATCCGTGACCGTTGTGGCTAGACTGATGGGACCATACCTTGAGTAGAGCGCATGTGCGACAAGCTCACACCTGTTCGAACATCATGGAGGGATACGAGACTTGACAGACGTTTTTGGCTCATGCGGAATTTGTGGATAAGTGGATAACGTTTCTTTCGAGGGACACAGGACGTTCCCGTGATCATCGCCTTGCGAGTTAACGGACGTCTTTTCCACGAGGGAAACCAACGTCACCATTAGCTGTGTACATTACGTTTCTCGGGATCGAGGATGTTTACGATCGATTTAGAGCGCCGAACATGGAAACATGTTTTGTTTTAACTTCTTAATGTTTTGATTTTATTAAACGAGTTTTGTTTTGTTTTTAATTTCTTTATGTTTGATTTTATATCCTTATTGTTGATTTTTAATCTGCTTTGAAATGTTTTGTTTTTCTGTTTAACACGATATTTTATAACATAAGAGTTTTGATTTACAAAGAAAGCTTATTTTATTGATTTCATAACGGTTTACAACGGAGAATAAGTACTCTAAGGAGTTACTTGCTTCTCAAGATCTTTTACAAGCTTTTGTATATTCTTCACGTGAGGGAAGAGTTCCGCGCACGCCAGTTCTATCTGCATCACCGCCGAGCTGACCTTCCTAAGTGAGGCATCTAGCAGCGTCAGCGTCTGCTACGGAGTGCTGCTTTCAGCCGTTGCCTTGCCCTTTCGATCATCAGCTTCTTTGCCAGCACGCTTCTTTCGCCGTCTACTGGAGACGACCATGTGTTCTTTCAGACCGATGATGTTCGTCTTGAAGCGCTTCTTTGGCGATTCTTCATCGGAGCTTGTCAGGAAAGCAGTGCCACCGATGTAGCTGTTGTCCTCGGAGTCTGAGGTCGTTCTTGTTCTCGGTGGAAAGTCCATGGCTGTGTGTGAGTTTGCCAGTCATGAGGTTCGATTTTTATATAGGACGAGATGTCGCTTAAGGGTATAAGCGGTATCTCGCGTTGAGTTTGGACACCTCGCAGAATGTGCCAGAAGCTTATCGTGGTAGGACCCACGGATAAGACGAAATTTCGAGGACGAAATTTTTTTAAGGTGGGTAGACTGTAACAGCCCGGGTAAAAATTTGGATTTTTACCGGGACTGTAAAAGTCATTATACAGTGATTTACCGAATGAATTAATCTTGGGTAATTAATTCAAGGTAAATCGAGCGTCGTTTTTCGTAACCGAGGGTTTTCCCGCGCTCGTAATTTTTTCGTGGATTTTTCGGACCTATGTTGGTATTTTTCGGGTCCCGGAATCCTCAGAAAAATCACACCGAAAAATAACTAAGGGGGTAGCAGTTATTTTCTAGTCCGGACCGGACTCGCTCCATAATGCAGACAAGCTGCATTATTGAAGCTTCACACGATGAATAGTAAAAAATAGTTTAAAAGTAGGAAATCGGTAAAGAGGAAGGAAAAGGGGAAGAAGAGAAGAGAAAAAGAGAGAAAAGAAAGAAGAGAAAAAAAAAAGAGAGAGAGAAAAAAAGAGAGAAAAAAAAAAGAGAAGAAAAGAAAAAAAAAGAAGAAGGAAAAGAAAAAGAAATCGAAAAAAATAGAGAAGCAGAAAAAAAAAGAAGAAGAAACCAATCAGAAAATAGAGAAAAGAAAAGAAAATGAAAGAAAAAAAAAAGAAAAAAAAGAAAATACAGAAAAAGAAGGGAACAGTGTCGTCACCTTCGTTCTCCTCTCCCGACACTGTTCACTCCATAGGGTTCCAGGCCGCCGTTCGCTGCACCGCTGCCACCATCGTCCTCGCCGAGCCGACGCGACCTCAACCCCGCCTCCCCCGCTCCTTTCCTCTGCGAGACGCACCGCCGAGGGCCGTTGACCCGTCGGCAGACCCGCGGATCCGCCTCCCTACCTTGCTACCGCCGCGCCTCGCACCGCCACCTACAGCCGCCAGTACCGCAATGTCACCCTTGTCTCGCCAAGCCGTGGCCGTCCCGCTCGTCGCCGCCCGCCTCGTCGCCATCGCCCGCCACTGCAGAAAGTTGAGCATACCCGCGTTCGACCCGTTTCCTCTATCGGGTCGCGCCTTGGTTCTGTGGAGTTTCGGGCTGGGTTGCTTTTGGTTCTGGGCTGGGCATGGGCTCACTGTTCATGGCCCAGACCAGTTTAAAAAAAAAGAAGAAATAATATATATATATATATATATATATATATATACATATATATATTTATTTTCTGGAATAAAATCAGTTTTGAAAAAATATATATATTATTTTGAGAAAAATATAAAAGGTTTTAATTATAGTGTTTTGGAATATATATATATATATATATGGATTCTTTGAAAATTAAGATAACTATGTTTTGTTTTGAAAAGTTAATATTATGTTTATTTGGAAAAGATATATATTATGAAAATATTTTCTGGAATATTATATAAATATGTTATTATTTTTGGAATATATATATATAATTATTTTCTTTTAGGAAATTATTATTATGGTAAATAATGTTTATGAAAATAATTTCGGAAAAATACATATATACGATATAATTTCTAGGAAAACTACATTGTTATTATTTTGGAAAACAAAGTATAATTACTCTAAAAAAATACTTAAAGGAGAGTTTTAATTAAAGTATGGTACCGAAATTATATTCGGATATACATACGGTATAATATTTTCAGTAAAAGATGATAATAAAGGATATGAACCGGGATGAGATTATTTCGCAGTATTGGTATCATGGCATACTCTTATGTGCATCTTATGTGAGTATATATTGTTTTGTCGTATAGGTTTGATATCGAGCAGTTTCCCGAGGAGCCGGCTTGGGACCGGTCATTGTCTTCGGAGTTGAGTAATCGGCTAAGGTGAAGATGGATTTCCTTCGATATGTGCCCATATTACTCGGTTGTTGTGTTTGGTGATTGTTGCACTGTTGAGTGTTGCATTTGCTGTGGTATGATTCGGGATGTTTATCCCAATGTCTTGATTAGTTTTGGGATGTTTGTCCCCGTACGTTGAGTTTTTGGATGTTTATCCTTGTGTTTTTTTGGTATAAAGTATAATGGAAAAAATAATAAATTGTGATAAGGATGTCGATCCTCGGTTTTCGATGGGAAGTCTATCCCGGTATTTTGGTTAGGGATGTTGATCCCTGAGATTTAGTTTGGAAAGATGATAATATAATTGTCACGTGATAAGTAGTGGTACGAATCGATGGTTTAAGACTGTTTTGTGGTGGCCATGACCTGGGTTACTTGTGATAAGCATTTCTATGCTTGGGATGTCTATCCCGTGATTATATTTGGGATGTCTATCCCTGGGTTACTATTTTTGGGATGTCGATCCCTGGGTTCTCTTGGATTTGGTCTGGCACCCGAAATATGTTGATCACCAGGTCTGACCCCTAGCTTATCCGTGACGGGGCCCGGAAAGATAAAATTGGAAAATGGATTTTTGTTTAAGTCTTTTTGGTCTTGGATTGGTTTTGGGTCTTGTCTTTTGGATTGG
Organism: Turnera subulata; assembly: GCA_028386065.3. Lineage (NCBI taxonomy): Eukaryota > Viridiplantae > Streptophyta > Magnoliopsida > Malpighiales > Passifloraceae > Turnera > Turnera subulata. Next base: position 71,381 of record JAKUCV010006532.1, read on the forward strand.
TGTGTTTTGGCTGTTAAGCCTGTTTTCGACTTTGAGTAATTTATAGTGTTGCATATTGATCGTCTATCCATGGTTGTGAGCACTTCGGACTCACCCCTCACCTGCGGGCTTTCATCCCGTAGGTTGAGATATTTGTGTTTCAGGTTTGATGCATTCCAGACAGGCTGCGGCGTTGTCCCTTGGACAGGACTCGGATCATAGTTTGCATCAGTGTCGCATACAGTGTCTTTGTGAGTTAATAAGTCTTCCGCTGTGCTATATATTGCTATTGTCGGGCCATTGGGCCGATTATGATGTTATTGATGATCCCGGGTTCGGGTGATATGTTTTGTTGTTGGGCCGAAGGGCCAGATTTCTGATGTTTTTATTTTGGGCTGTTGAGCCCGAGTTTCTGTTGTATACACTGTATGCTGGGATTATTTGGTTGGGCGTTACAGTTCCGGCACGTGTTTACTGTGTACGGTAAATATGGGTCGGGGCGTTTCATTTATGGTATACAAAAGTAATAGTTTCGAAAATATATAATTGTTTGGAAAAGAATTTTGCCTTTGGAAAATATATATAGGTATATTTATTAATTTGTATTTATTTTCAGAAAATAATTTTGTATGATTAATTTTCTGGAAATATAGTTTTCTAAAGATAATAATATTTGGTAATTATATTTTGGCAAGTAATATTTTTAATGGAAATAAATTTTGGGGAAAATACATATATATGATATAACTTCCAGAAAAATTATGTTGTTTATTATTTTGGAAAAAGTATATTATTTTATGAAATATTTTGATTTAATAGCTTTGGAAATATATTTTTGTGGTAAAAGATAATTTTATAAGGATGATGACGTATAACTGGGGATGTTTACAGATTATGGCATCTTAGCATACCGATTATGTGCATTTATGTGAGCATGTTGTTTTGTTGTATAGGTTTTGATATCGGGCTGTTTCCCGAGGAGCTGGCTTTGGACCGGTCATTGTCTTCAGAGTTGAGTAATCGGCTAAGGTGAGGATGGATTTCCTTCGATATGTGCCTAAATTACTCGGTTGTTGCGCTTGTTGATTGTTGCACTATTGAGTGTTGCATTTGCTGTGGTATGATTCGAGATGTTTATCCCAGTGCCATGATTTGATTTTGGGATGTTATTCCCCGTGCATTGAGTTTTTGGATGTTTATCTTAGTGTCTTTTTGGTATAAAGAGTAATGGATTAAATAATAAATTGTGATAAGGATGTTGATCCTCGGTTTTAGAATGGGATGTCTATCCCGGTGTTTTGTTAGGGATGTTGATCCCTGGGATTTGGATTTTGGATAATGATGATATAATTGTCACGTGGTAAGTAGTGGTACGACTCGATGGTTTAAGACTGTTTTGTGGTGCCCATGATCTGGGATACTTATGATAAGCATGTCTATGCTTGGGATGTCTATCCCGTGATTATATTTGGGATGTCTATCCCTGGGTTACTATTTTGGGATGTCGATCCCTGGGCTCTCTTGGATTTGATCTGGCATCCGAAATATGTTGATAACCAGGTCTGACCCCTAGCTTATTCGTAACGGGGCCCGGAAAAATATAATTGGAAAATTGAATTTTTGTTTAAGTCTTTTTGGTCTTGGACCAGTTTTGGGTCGAGTCTTTTTGAATTGGTATATATTGGCTGTTATGCCTATTTCCGACCTTGAGTATTTTTAGTGTTGCATATTGATTGTCTATCCATGGTTGGTGGGCACTTCGGACTCACCCCTCACCTGCGGGCTTTCATCCCGTGGGTTGAGTTATTTGTGGTTCAGGTATGATGCATTCCAGACAGGCTGCGGCGTTATCCCTCGGACAGGACTCGGATCCATTAGTTTGCATCAGTGTCGCATGCAGTGTCTTTGTGAGTTTTAAAAGTCTTCCGCTGTGCTGATTATTGTTATTGTTGGGCCTTGGGCCGGTTGTGATGTTATTGATGTTTCTGAGTTTGGATGACGGTTTTTATGTTGGGCCGAAGGGTCGGATTTCTGATGTTTATATTTTGGGCTGTTGAGCCAGAGTTTCTGTTGTATACACTGTATGCTGGGCTTTGTTTGGTCGGGTCGTTACAGTTCCGGCACGTGTTTACTATATATGGTAAATACGGGTCGGGGCGTTTCATTTTTGGTAGCGGAGCGGGCGTTAGGTCTTGTTAGGTAGTCCTTGTGTGTTTGTTGTTCTTGTTTGCATAGTTCGCTCCATTTGTTTATTATTTTATATCATTTAGTTAGTACATGATGGATCCAGTTGAGGGACGCCAGCTTGCCACAGAACATTCACATAAGAGGTAATTGATGCCATAAATATGCAGAAACATAAATATTATTAATATTACTAATATTATTATTACATTGATAATATTATAAAAACATTCATCTTCTCGGTACAACATTGACCCTGAAGCTATTAGGGTCATTGTCAATGTTGACCTTGATGCTGTCGTTCCACGAGAACCACATGCCGCCCGTGTTGTTTTGGCCAGGAAGCTCGAACCGATTTGCTGGAGGGAACCGATGTGGGATGACACCGTGATCGTCTTCAGGCTGCCACTAGGCCCCCGTGAGCAGAACTATGTTGGTCTTGTACTGGTTCTTGAGGTCCCTAAGTGTACGCGAGAACTCCTGGGAATAACTAGCGATTCCTCTGCAGTTCCACACAAGCAGTCGGGCCTTTGGCCAAGTTGGGGGTAACCGAGTGACTCTGGGCATGCTCTGGGCAGTCATCGAGAGCTGGTAGTAGGTGCCTTGGTCCAGGAAGTGGCACGTGGGCTCTAGGTTGAATTCCTGAAGTCTTTCAGAAATGAAAAACATGACGAAAATGGCCGAGCCGTAGAAGGAGGTCCTCATGGTGCTCTGGTCCTCTAGGAAGAACGTCTCTTCCATGGGAGTGACGAAGAACCTCGAAGAGTAGAGTTCGTCGACGAAGACCAGACGAGGCATCCTGTTGAGCTCATTCGGTACTGGACGTTTGTTGATCAGGCTGTAGGCCAGCCGGTTTCTTCTGCCTAGGGAGGCACCTTCGACGAAGAAGACAGACGATGGAGCAAGCATAGTGTTTGATGCATTGTGTTTTTCTTTGCTTGAATGTTTTGTTTTTTTTTGGATGCTTCGTGGTTTTAGCTTTCCGTTGTTTTGCCTTTTATAGGAAAATGTTTACCTGTTTTTCAAAGTATAGACCCCACCTGTTCCCGAAAAAAAAAAAAGAGAAAAGAAGAAGAAGGAAATAGAAAAGAAAAGGAAAAAAAAGGGGGAAAAAAAAGAAAAAAAAAAAGAAAAAAAAGAGAAGGGATGGAAATGGAAAAAAGAGGAAGAAAAAGTAAGAAAATAAATTAAAAAAAAAAGAAAGAAAAGGAAGCAGTAAAGAAAAGGAAAAAAAAAGAAAAAGAAAATAAAAATAAAATATTTTTTGGGTATAGGAAAAGTAGATGGTTAAGAGGAGAAAGATGGCCATCTGGCCTTACTTGTTGAGGTGTGACAAAAGGTTTATAAGACCTTTTGGTGGAGTCATCAACTCGAGTCTCCAAAGGAGGAAAGTCGGCTGGTTTGAACATCATGCAGGGGACTGGTGGCAGGGTTTGTAAAGATGTAGGAACTTCCGAAGAACAAGAAGGAGGTAAAAGTCCTTCTTCTTCAAGAATTTCCAGTGCTCTTGAATATAAATCAAGAGGAGGTGCTTCAGCGATGGCCTTGGGAAGTATCCATGGACGAGATGCTCCTGGGGGAGGCCGAGGAGTCTTTTGATGGGGCTTGCATTGAGAGCGGTGAGTCCTGGACTTTCTTCTGGATGGAAGGACATAATCTTCATCAGAGTCATAAAAATGGTCTTCACAATCACAATCTTCTTCACATTGGGTAGAATCAGCGTCCCATATAAAATGTCCATTGATATGGGAAACATAGACAGCAGATCCATCAGGCTGAAAGTAGGAAACTGGAATCTTTTTTTCTGTCTTTTCTGAGCTCGGTCTGATCATACTACAATGGGAAACCTCAGCAGAGGAGGAGGTTCCGGCCTTGGAGAAAATGGTTCTGACAGTTCTATCTGATTGTCTTATGAAGGTGGAGTCCGTAGTTTGGACTGGTTGAGTGTGCTGACGAAGATTTTCATAATTGGTTACCCAATCCAAAGGGATTAGCTTGACCAATTGATCTTTGGAGATTTGTCTGGGTGGCTGAACAATAGTAGGTGTAGAACCCATGTCAGCATAAATGAAGACTGGATCAGAGGAAACTCCTTGAGAAGGTAAATTGACAGCATGTTCTTGGAGTCTATATACCATCTAATGGTGTAAAGTGGCAGTAATGGCATTTGCCACTTGTTCAGCTCTAATAATTTGGACTTGAATCTTCAAGGCTGTGCTTAAATGCAGATCATCCAGGGAAATATTGAAATTGGGGAAGAAGGTCAGAACCACACTTCCTGCATTCAGCGTTGTCAAAATAGTGTCGATGATAGCAACCTCATATTTGACATATTTGGAATCAAACAAAGACAGTCTAGCAGTGACTGGTAGGCCTTTTCTTCCATGATATGAAAGAACTAGGCGTATGGTACCAAGGTGAAGATGAGAATAATGTTTTGCTTTCCACTGGGATATGAACTTCTGAGGAATCTCAAGAGTGACATATTCCTCAGCAGTTGAAGAACTCAACGTACACTGAGAAAGTCTTGATGACTGAACATATTCTTTGATTGCTGGTCTCCTGGTAGAAATCAAAGTTCTAATGGAACGAGAAAGTGACACTTTTTTGAATATAGTGTATGGATTAACTAGAGGGAGGAGTGAGTCCTCAATTCTAGCTTCTTCTGGAATATGGGTGATTTCAAATAAATGGTCGATTTTGTTGGTAAGGGATGTACGTGCAGAATCTGGAATAGTAATGGAAGAGGTGATAATACTTGGTGATGGAGTTGTCATTGTTGTAGGAGTTGATTTTCTACTAACTCAAAGCGTCAGAGGATGAACCTGGTTAATGATAATTCTTTGGATGGGTACTCTCCCCATAAAGCCGTGTTGGCTCCGCTACCACACAAGGGATGAGAGCCTTCAGCCTAACTGATTACTGAGGCGAGATAGAAGGATCCATACTCAAGATGGCAATCAAATCTCAAGCCCCTTTTGTAATCCAGTTAGTCCAAAGGATCATTCTTGCAGGATCAAGAAAGATCATTAATCAGTTTCATAACCCTAAGCTATGAGTGCTTGAAAGAAAGCCATATTTATTAAACAAGTCTGAAGATTGAATCAGAACATGTCCTCTGATTCCTACAACGTGAAAACCCTTATATTTATAGTTGGGGGTCTCTTCCAACTTACATCATTGCTTACATCACTGACTTAATTATTAAAGTAATAAGACGATACTGAGTGGTAACATGACCACTGACTGACACGACATAAAGCAAAGTAGTGGGGGACAATACTGAGTGGTAACATGACCACGGACTGACACGACATAAAGCAAAGTAGTGGGGGATAACAGATTCCCACTTTATTTATTATACAAACACTGACACTGACAAGAGAGGGCCATTATTTGTTAATGAACTCGTGACTTGGACTGAGATTGGCATCTTCTGGGTCCACCATTAAGTCATCGCTGTCATAAGCTGAGGCACGCGCAACTCGGGCATCACGAGCATCTTGGTTACGCCAATAATTTGCTTCAGTCTCATCAGAATCCCAGGTGGTGTCCATCTGACAAGTCGCTTGAGAATATGGATTCTGCGAGTCTTGAAATAATGTTTGTGGGATCGGAGGTGGAGTGGGAGACAGTGGCACCATGGCAGTAGAGGAAACCTGGCTGGCAGCCTTATAATTGAAGCCATTGAGGAAACATAGACTATTCCATGCTCTTCTAAGGAAACTTTTTGATGGGGATGTACATGGACGAGATGGTGGTGTTTGATGGTATTCCACAAGGGACCTCGGTGGTGGTGATGCAAGATAAGATTCCCATGGTCTTACAACAGGATGAGGACATGGAGGTGTTCCACGATATGGTCTGTGTGCGGAAAATGTCATGTAGAGTAGTGGTCATTGCTGAGGTGGATGCATATCAAGAGCTGTTTTAATCCAAGTGCGCCACTGACTTAGTGGGGCCATCCACTGGAGAAAAGTCCACTGATTGGAGGAATTATTTTCTGCATCCATGAGGAATTCAAACATATCGAGAGCCTTGATCCTGAATTATTTTCTGCATCCATGAGGAATTCAAAATATTGGGACTGAATGGTTTGGGAAAGACTAACACCTTGTTCTTGAAGGAAGATGGTGAGGTAATAGAAAAGAGAGTTTCTTGCAAATTCTCAGATTGAGTAGAGGTCCGATTTGGGATGAAGAGTCTCAGGGAAATTAGGGTTGTTGGTTGCCATGTCTGTCCATGCTGCTGGTTGGGCTGGAAGTTGCCAATATGGTTCAGCAGAGGATGAAGCCATGAAGATAACAGGAATGAGATTGAATTTAGAAACCAAATGGATCGTCTTGGATGGTCTGGATAACATGTCTGGAATGATATTGGTATCGCCTTTTATATGCTTGACTTGGAAATCATACTTATTAAACCACTGTTTCCAACATAAGAGTTGTTTGTCCGGGACTCTTTTGTTCTTGAAATCTAACAGCTTTGGAAAAGTTGAGTTGTCCATTTCCACGATAAAAAGATGGTTGACAAGATGGAACTCAAATTTTTTGATTCCATATTTGACCGCCAAAAGTTCTTTATGAGTGCTGTGATAATGGAGTTCTGCATCTGAAAATTTTCCACTGGCGTGGCCACAATAATGCCTCTTCTTATCTGTCGTTTCTTCAATCAGTACTGCTCCCCAGTACTCATCACTTGCGTCTGTCTAGAGGATTCTTGTGCCATTGGTGGGAATTCTGAGTAGAGTGTAAGTTTTCGGACATGCAAAAATGACACTCATATGCAATAAAATGCGCAGCGGAAAACCGGAAACACATGGAGAATCCAAGTGAAAGTAACTAAACCGAACAACAAAAATTTCGTACCTTGTATAGTTGAGGTCTTTCACCCAACTGTTGAGATGAAACAGCAAGACCCGAAAAAAAATCCCGCCCCTCTACGGTATCCACACGAACCGTTGATGACTAGCCGGGAATCGTCTCACGATCTCCAACCCGAGCACTCCCGAACTGTGGTGCTAGCTACGAATTTCCGGGAGCTATATGATGTTTCTTTCTTTCTCAAAGAATGGGTGTGTGTGTATGTGTCCTTACCTAGTTTGAAAACTCAGAATTCAGAATGCAAGAGAGAGAGAGTGTAATCATATTGCTTAACCCAATTAGTGCATAGATTGAATAGACAAGGGACGAACATAATGGCCAACATAATGGTCCACCATCAAACATGATTATGACCCCATTATCTTGTCTACCACTAAACACTAATGGGATTACACATCATATGCAATCAGGTTTGGCTCAATAATTCTGAAAATTATTGAACCAAACCAGCTTAAAACGACCCTGGTCCAACCACAGTCTAACCACACTTGGTCGAACCATGGTCCAACCATGGTTCAACCACCCGCTCGAATCAACAGTTCTATGTGTGTGACCCTGTAGGCACTTGTAACGTTTGGCAATAATCGTAAAATCTCATTTTACAATTATAAGCAAAGAGCGGCGTCTAGCAACACATCATTGCTACCCAAACGACAAGATCAGTAATGATTCAATATGCCTCGGAAACATGTCATCGTCCTTTCGTCCCATTATCAAGATTAAACACGAGACATGGAAAACGTCAATCTCGTATATGTTTAATCTTAGTTTCTTGATCCCCGAGTTAACTGTGTAAAACCGGATACTCATGATATCACCATATCATATAATCCGAGCATGGCCACGCATTTACAGTTCAACTCTATCAAGAGGCCCATCTGATAATATACCCGTTATATGGGATGGATGAATCCCATCTTGAACAATCAAAACCCACTACACATTACGTCATATACCCAATGATTACCCTTACGTCTACTCAGTTACGAGTGACTAGGAATAATATCAAAGTATACGACTCATATGTTGGGAACCTTGATGATCTCAGGTCTAAGGACAATACATATAAGAACCACTAATGACAATCATATAACATTTCATGTATGGTTCTTATGTGGGTCGGTCCAGTCCACAAGTTCTCTAACTTGTACCCATATGTAGAATTCATATCTCATATAATTCTCAATATACGCTAGTCTTAATTTATTATTACAACCCATCCATAATAATAATCGACTAGGGACATTTAAGAATATATAATATTCTAGGGTTATAAATATGTGCAAGCGTTTATCTCATAAACATATTTATTGGATAACCTTAATGTATATACATGACTATATACGATCATCCATTGATTGGCTTTTGGGAACATTACTAACAATCTCCCACTTGCATTAAAGCCAATCATGCATGTATCTAATACCAATGGAAGTGCAATGACCATCATGCTTCTGCTGTGTGAGCGGCTTAGTCAAAGGATCTGCTACATTGTCCTCAGAAGGAACTCTGCACAGCCTGACATCGCCTCTATCTTTGATCTATCTAATAAGATGATAGCGTCGGAGTATATGTTTGGATCTTTGGTAGTATCTAGGTTTCTGAGCATGTGCGATTGTCCTATTGTTGTCACAATAGAGCTCAATCGGACTATGAATGCTCGGAACCACCCCAAGTTCAGTTACGAACTTCTTGATCCAAACAGCCTCTTTTGCCTCATCTGAGGCAGCAATGTACTCAGCCTCGGTTGTAGAGTCAGCAACTATCTCTTGCTTTGAACTCTTCCAGCATACAGCACCACCTCCAAGACAAAACACATAACCTGACTGCGATCTAAAGTCATCCTTGTCGGTTTGGAAGCTAGCATCTGTGTAACCCTTTACAACAAGCTCATCAACGCTTCCGTAGACAAGGAATGCATCCTTAGTCATTCTCAAGTACTTAAAGATGTTCTTAACCGCTGTCTAGTGACTTTCACCGGGGTCAGATTGATATCTGCTTGTGACACTCAAAGCATATGCGACATCCGGTCAGGTACATAGCATGGCATACATGATAGATCCTATTGCAGAAGCATAAGGGATCTTACTCATCCGCTCTCTCTCCTTAGATGTACTAGGACATTGATTCTATGAGAGAGATATGCCATGTGACATGGGCAAGAAACCTTTCTTGGAATCTTGCATGCTAAACCTCTTTAGCACCTTATCAATATATGTACTTTGACTTAGCCCAAGAAGCCTTTTGTATCTATCTCTATAGATCTTTATACCTAGCACGTAGGCAGCTACTCCTATGTTATTCAATGAGAAATTCTTTCCTACCAAGTCTTTACAGACTATAGTGTCGGAATATCATTCCCAATGAGTAGAATGTCGTCAACATACAATAACAAGAAAACGATTGTGCTCCCACTAACCTTCTTGTAAACACATGGCTCATCTTCATTTTTAATGAAACCAAACTGTTTAATTACTTCATCAAAATGAAGATTCTAACTCCTAGAAGCTTGCTTTAATCCATAAATGGATTTTTGCAACTTGCATACCTTGTTAGCATTTTCTGGAGTGACAAAACCTTCAGGCTGTGTCATGTACACATCCTCTAAAAGATTTCCATTAAGGAAAGCGGTTTTGACATCTATTTGTCATATCTCATAATCATGGTATGCTGCTATAGCCAATAGAATCCGGATGGATTTAACCATGGCAACTGGTGAGAAAGTTTCATCATAGTCAATACCATGAACCTGCTTAAAACCTTTCGCAACCAATCGCCCTTTAAAGGTAATCACATTACCATCCATGTCGGTTTTTTTCTCAAAGACTCACTTGCACCCAATAGGTTTTACCCCTTCAGGTGGATCAACCAAGGTCCATACCTTGTTTTCATACATGGATTCCATCTCCGAATTCATGGCTTCTAGCCACTTCTTAGAGTCTGGACCCGTAATAGCCTGCTGATAGGAAGTGGGCTCATCCTCTTCTATGAGCATCACGTCTCCAGTATGAGTCATCAGAAATCCATATCTCTCAGGCTCATACCGAATCCTATCAGACCTACGTAGTCCATGTGTTACAGGCACAGGTTTTTCACCCACAACATCTTGTGGTTCCTGTCCTTGTTCCATCTCAGCCTCTATACCTCGAACTTCTTCAAGCTCTATTTTTCTCCCACTGATCTTTCTAGAAATAAATTCTCTTTCTAGAAAAATAGCAGTCCGAGCAACAAACACTTTGTGCTCTGTGGGATTATAGAAATAATACCCTTTAGTTTCCTTAGGGTATCCTACAAAAAGGCACTTGTCGGATTTAGGGCCGAGTTTATCTGATGCCTCACGTCTCACGTAAGCCTCACAACCCCAAATCCTCACAAAAAACAAATTGGGACGCTTCCCAGTCCATATCTCATATGGTGTCTTTTCAACCGATTTAGATGGAATATGGTTAAGTGTAAATGCAGCACTCAATAATGCATATCCCCAAAAAGAAGAAGGAAGGTCAGCTTGACTCATCATAGAATGAACCATGTCTAACAAAGTTCTATTCCTCCTTTTAGATACACCATTTCACTGAGGTGTACCTGGTGGAGTATGCTGTGATACTATACCACATTGCTTTAGATGATGAAGAAATTCTCAGTCTAAGTATTCACCTTCTCGATCTGATCGAAGCATTTTAATACTCTTACCGAGTTGATTCTGTACTTCATTCTTGAATTCTTTGAACTTTTCAAAGGATTCTGACTTGTGTTTCATTATATACACATAGCCATATCTACTGTAATCATCAGTAAATGTAATGAAGTACTGAAAACCACCTCTAGCCTGTGTAGACATTGTAAGAACAATATCCCTTCGCTAGAGGGGGGTGAATAGCGATAATCGAATAAAAATAAAATAAGCAGGAATTAAAATGCGGAATTGAAAGAATGACACAAGAGATTTTTATACTGGTTCACACACAACTACTTTGTGGCTAATCCAGTCCTTCAAGGTTCACTTGAAGAGTTCACTATCTACCGTTAAGCTTCCGGGTGCTTAACAAACCGTTTACAACCTAGAATTCTAGTCACAAGAATTCTACACTCTTGCTTGAAGATACCTCACTTCAAGACTTCTCTCAAGGAAAAAAAATCACTCTTCCTATGAGTAGCTACAAGGGAACAAACCTCCCTTTCAGTGTATGAACAACACTACAAAGATTACTCAAACAAAAGCTCTCTCAAGAGTGGGTATGAGTTACAATTAAGCTCTAATAAGGCAACTCTCAATAATCTCAAAGAAATTGGCTCTTAAACTTGAATGATTGTTATACAATGAATGGTGAATGAATGGAGAGTTGATTAGTTCTGAAACATAGCCAAAAGTGCTCAATTTGTAGCTCTGAAAAGTTTTAGAGCCGTTTTAAATCCACCAAAAAACAGCCTTAAACAAAACATAGTGGGTGCTGAAAAAGTTGTCTGCTACAACGGTAAAACATCGATGTTTTCACTTTAAACATCGATGTTTTAGCCAGCAATTTTAAATTATTGCTCCAACGGCTAGTAGAACATCGATGTTTGGCTGAGCAACATCGACGTTTTCAGATACAACATCGATGTTCTCAAATCAAACATCGATGTTTTTATGCTTCGCAAAAACATGATAAAAAGGGTTATGCAAGAACATCGATGTTTACAAATCAGACATCGATGTTTTATGGCTACTGCCAAAATTCAACTTGAATGACAATTGTCAGAACATCGATGTTGCCAATAGAACATCGATGTTTTTCCGCTTCTGCCAAATTTTGGAAAACCTTGAAGAAATCACAACATCGATGTTTCAATGACAACATCGATGTTTTTCCGCTTCTGCCAAATTTTGGAAAAACTTGAAGAAATCACAACATCGATGTTTCAATGACAACATCGATGTTTTGACCAACGGTCACAAGAACATCGATGTTTTATAATCCAACATCGATGTTTTGGAGCTACTGCCAATATTTGAAAAACTTGGAAAAACAGAACATCGATGTTTGTTGACAGAACATCGATGTTTTGGACTCAAAACACAACTTTATGTTTGAAAGCATGCTTATGAATTGTATGATTGAAATGTGTTTTGTTTGAGCCAATGTCTAAGAGAAGTTGAGTTGTTTACCCTTGTACCTTTTGTGTTCTTAACTCATCTTTCTCTTCTTGCTTGTAGCTTCAATTTTTGATCACATTGTTTGAGCTCTTGATCTTTGCTTGATTTCTTTTTGCTTCAAGGATGTCATCAATTGAGCCAAGGCTTGTCATTATCAAAACCTGTAATGAATGAACCATGAAGACATGTGTTCTAACAGACATAGGTCTGCATACATCAAAATGTATAAGACCTAATAAGTCTGAAGCTCTTTCACCTTTACCAGTAAAGAGAGCTTTCGTCATTTTGCCTAATAAACATGACTCACATGTCTCATTTGATTCAAAATCAAATGAGTCTAAAAATTCATCTTTATGGAATTTAGAAATACGAGTCTCGTCTATAAGGCCTAAACAACAGTGCCAAAGGTAGGTTTCATTAGAATCGTTCGTTAAACCTTCTTCGTATTAATGTTATAGATAGGTGTTTCTAGGTTTAGAACATACAAACCATTGCTTAAATATACACCACCATAGTAAATATCATTGAAATAAATAGAACAACAACTATTCTTTATTTTCAATGAGAAGCCTTTCTTGTCCATACAAGACACAGAAATCAAATTCCTGCTTATGGTAGGTACATAATAACAATTGTCCAGTTCTAAGACCAAACCACTCGGTAAGGATAGATAGTAAGTCCTTACGGCTAATATGGCAACTCTTGCTCCATTTCGGACACGTAGGTATATCTAACCCTTTGCCAATCTCCTACTCTTTCTCAGTTCCTTCACATTTAAACAAATGTGAGAACCACATCCGGTATCTAATACCCATGATGCAGAGATAGAGATACTAGCCTCTATAACAAAATACCTGAAGCGGAAGTCTTACTTCCCTTCTGTCTCTTTACCTCTTCAAGGTAAACAGGGCAGTTGCGTTTCCAATGGCCCGGTTTGTTGCAATGGAAACAATGTCCTTCCTTTGCAACACCACCCTTGAGTTTCAGCACATGGGAATAAGAAGATGCACATGCACCAAACCTTTTGGCACATTTCTCCTTCTAGTCAAACTTTCCTTTACCCTTTCCTTTGCCTTTTCCAATCATCATAATGTTGGAATTGTTTTTGTTCATTTGTTGCTCAACTGTTCCCAACATATTTAGCAACTCAGACAACGATTTGTCATATGGAAAAATTGGCTGTAACTATCCGGCAACGATTGCAGGACTAGATCAACAGCCAACCCCTTTTGCAAAAGAAAAACAAGATCCTCAAGGCTCTCAATGTATCCAATCATTTTGAGCACATGAGGTCTCACGGGTGATGACTCAACCATCATGCATTGGAATAAAGCCTTAGAGGTCTCGTACCTCTCATGCCTTGCTTGCTTTTTCAAGAGCATTTTCAGGTGCTCGATCATATCGAATGCCCCCATGTTCTCATGTAGCTTCTGAAGCTCAGAGTCCATGGTAATTAACATAAGGCATGCAACATCCAACGCATCATCAACATGCTTCTTGTAAGCATCCCATTCTGCCCTAGGAGCATTACGCGCCAGTACATTAGGAACAGGCCCTTCAAGGACATACAACTTTTCTTGTTTAAGGACTATCCTCAAAATGCGATGCCACTCTAGGAAACTATTCCCATTCAGCTTGTCCTTCTCAAGGACCGATTGCAATGATAATGTGCTAGTGTTTTGTGCCATGGTAACTCTACAACAATGATCAACTCACACAAATAATAGTCATGTATACAAAATCATTTAACAAGGAATTCTATTAAATGATGCTCCTACTATGAATCAAAATGATCATAAGTAGGCCAAGATCCATATTTCACCACAATATAAGTCAGCTTTGGCTGATCGCTTACACCATAGCTATTTAGGTAGACAACTCTTGTCGATTACATCTCATGTAACTCTTGGATAGTTGAGTGAACAACACTTGCTCTTGTCTATCTAATAGACTTAGCTCAACTCTTTGCCTCTAAGTCCTCAATCCTATTGAGATGACCTAGTTAAGTCCAAACCCACAATAAGCAGTTCAGATATTACAGTTATCCCGTCGCACCTTGCTAGGATAAACATTGGCACCTTGCTTTGGCAAAACTTACCAAGTGTTGATCTAAGCAATGATGAGTGCTTATCATGGAAGGTAGCTAAGAACTTAATATTTAATTCAACAATTGTTTCCATGCATAACAATTATGTCATCACATCTTGCTAGGATAAACATTGGCACCTTGCTTTGGCAAAACCTACCAAATGTTGATCTAAGCAATGATGAATACTTGTCAAAAATTGTATCCATACATGTCATGCATGTAATTCACCAATCATATATTGATGTTATGTAAGTTTGGAAACCAAAATTACACGAGACCATCGATGTCTAACAGCGAACATCGATGTTGTGAGAATCTGATTCTCGCCAACCACTTGGCATTGCTCATGAACATCGATGTCCTAGCTTGAACATCGATGTCCAATGGCCTCTGGAACTCAAGAACATCGATGTTGTGATCTGAACATCGATGTTCTGAGGCTCTGGAACTCTAAACTATTTGGCAGAGCTCAAGAACATCGATGTTAGGTTCTTGAACATCGATGTTGGAAAGTTCAGAAGTTCCATTGGCCTCTGGAACTCAAGAACATCGATGTCCTGACCTGAACATCGATGTTGGAAAGTTGCGAAGGTCCAAAAACTTGGCAGTAGTTTTAAACATCGATGTACAACATTTAAACATCGATGTTTGAGGTTCTAGAACTCAAGGACATCGATGTTTCAGCTTAAACATTGATGTTTAAGAATTCTAGAATCTCATATATAATTCGGCAGAACTCGTGGACATCGATGTTCATGGGAATCTGCCAAGGCCAACCTTCATAGAACATCGATGTTTTGTCTCACAACATCGATGTTCAGTAGGCTCGGCCAAGGCTAAACCCATCTCAACATCGATGTTCATCTGATGAACATCGATGTTCAGGCCGTGAAGTGCTAGAACAACAATCGTTCCATACGAAAACCGACGATCGATTTTCCTTTTGTCAAACCCCTTCGACTTACTGCCAAGATCTCCTTGATTGATATCACATACCAATCAAGTGCTTGTTGTTAAAACACTTTTGACGTAAACCAACATCAACATATATATCACATATATATAATTGAATTCTATATATATGATCATGCTTCATCACATACCACATATCACATATATTTACGGGTACATATCATACATATGCACAAGAATTCCGTTTAGAACTTCACAAGAGGCTCCGCTACCACTGTAAGTTTCCGGACATGCAAAAATGACACTCATATGCAATAAAATGCGCAGCGGAAAACCGGAAACACATGGAGGATCCAAGTGAAAGTAACTAAACCGAACAACAAAAATTTCGTACCTTGTACGGTTGAGGTCTTTCACCCAACTGTTGAGATGAACCAGCAAGAGCCGGACAAAAATCACGCCCCTCTAAGGTATCCACACGAACCGTTTATGACTAGCCAGGAATCGTCTCATGATCTCCAACCCGAGCACTCCCGAACCGTGGTGGCTAGCTACGGATTTCCGGGAGCTATGTGGTGTTTCTTTCTTTCTCAAAGAATGGGTGTGTGTGTATGTGTTCTTGCCTAGTCTGAAAACTCAGAATTCAGAATGCAAGAGAGAGAGAGTGTAATCATATTGCTCAACCCAATTAGTGCATAGATTAAATAGACAAGGGACGAACATAATGGCCAACATAATGGTCCACCATCAAACATGATTATGACCCCATTATCTTGTCTAGCACTAAGTACTAATGGGATTACACATCACATGAAATCAGGTTTGGCTCAATAATTCTGACAATTATTGAACCAAACCAGCCCAAAACGACCCTGGTCCAACCACGGTCCAACCATGGTTCAACCATCCGCTCGAATCAACAGTTCTATGTGTGTGACCCTGTAGGCACTTGTAATGTTTGGCAATAATCGTAAAATCTCATTTTACAATTATAAGCAAAGAGCGACGTCTAGCAACACATCATTGCTACCCAAACGACAAGATCAGTACTGATTCAATATGCCTCGGAAACATGTCATCGTCTTTTCATCTCATTATCAAGATTAAACACGAGACATGGAAAACGTCAATCTCGTATATGTTTAATCTTAGTTTCTTGATCCCCGAGCTAATTGTGTAAAACCGGATACTCATGATATCACCATATCATATAATCCGAGCGTGGCCACACATTTACAGTTCAACTCTATCAAGAGGCCCATCTGATAATATACCCGTTATATGGGTTGGACGAATCACATCTTGATCAATCAAAACCCACTACACATTACGTCATATACCTAATGATTACCCTTACGTCTACTCAGTTACGAGTGACTAGGAATAATATCAAAGTATACGACTCATATGTTGGGAATCTTGATGATCTCAGGTCTAAGGACAATACATATAAGAACCACTAATGACAATCATATAACGTTCCATGTAGGGTTCTTATGTGGGTCGGTCCAGTCCACAAGTTCTCTAACTTGTACCCGTATGTAGAATTCATATCTCATATAATTCTCAACATACGCTAGTCTTAATTTATTATTACAACCCATCCATAATAATAATCGACTAGGGACATTTAAGAATATATAATATTCTAGGGTTATAAATATGTGCAAGTGTTTATCTCATAAACATATTTATTGGAATAACCTTAATGTATATACATGACTACATACGATCATCCATTGATTGGCTTTTGGGCACATTACTAACATGGAGGTGGATTCTGAGTGATCTGTCTTAGAACTTTGACAGCTTCAGTCTGATCTGGTCCCCAAGGTGGGGCTTTCTTCTTTAATAATTTAGACGGATTAAAGCGTTTTTTGGTCCCTGTGTTGACCCTCAAAGTTGGAATTCATCCTCATGTAGGATTTTGGCCTCTTTTCATCCTTCTGTTCACCCCTTTTGGTCAGCTTCGGTTGTTCCGGCCGAAATCCGGCGAAAATTGCTGACGTGGCAAGTTTCCGGTGCCACATCAGCTTTATTGGGTCCCACATATCAGGGTTTAACCCAAAATCGACCCAGTTGTACCCGACCCATTTCTTCTACCCGATTGATCCGGTTAGCAAATTTCAAATTTTAAAAATGGTTATGCCCATTTTTTTTTTAAAATTTTTTAGTTTTTTTGGTCAACAACTTTTTTGTTTAAAATACCCAAACCATAATTATTACTCTTAGATTAGTTTTTTTTGAAAGATTAACTTTTAACATATCCTAATACACATATGAATTTGTTTCCTAAATATAATTCCTTTTACACATCCAAAAGTTTTTCATTATCTAATATTAATATGAAAAGATTTACCGAGATCCTAGTTTTCCTTTTAATTATCTCCATAATTATCTCTATTTTTTCTTATTAAATAACAAAGAAAGAGGAGAAAAAAACAAAACAACAAAAGCAAAACCACCCAGGACACACCCAAACGACGTCGTACACCTCATCATCTTCTCCACACTGCCGAACCACCTCCACCGAAGCCATCACCACCATGCTTGCCACCAGCCCTGCAACCACCTCCCTCTTCACTTCCCTCCAGTCCTCCCTCGCCCAAAAATCCCAATCCCTCGATTCAAAGTTCTGATTTTTACACTCCCATTCCCAACAAACCTAAAATCCCTCTCCCTCCACGAAAATTCCATCCCCGAATGCGAGTCTGCCGCTGCGGCAAAGATCGAGGAGAAGGAAGACATTCTCTTTGAGGAGCACACCTTTGTAGACCATCCCAAACCTGCCTTGACCAAGCTTGTTGTACTTGTCGTCGAAATTGTTGGTTGCCTTCTTCAGATCCCCAAACCCGAACTCCCGCCGCCGCCGCCGCCGCCCCCACCCCACCCCCACTCCAACCTTCTTCTTCTTATTTTTATTACTACTGCCTTGTTCGCCCTCCTTCTCCGACAGCATCTCTACCGTCAAGCTCCATCTGAGGACGCAGTTGAGCTGGAACCTACGGCCGGTGGAAGCCGCAAAGCCGAGTAAGACCTCTGCTTGACGTGTTTGCTGAGATCGAGGAGCGCGGAGAGGGCAGGGGTGACGGGCTTGGGCTTGTCCTCGTCGGCCATGTAGACTTGGAGGGTCTTGGTCGGCCTCGTCGGATGCCCAGGGAGGAGAGGTTGGCGGTGAAGGTGGAGTTGATGGAGTGGAGGTCGAGGCCTAGGTGGTTGTCATTGGGGTCGAAGCCCTGCTTGACGGTGTCGAAAAAAAGTTTTAAGGTTTTTTTCTTTTATAAGTTTTTCACTAAAAAAAGTAAGGTTTTAGTAAATTTAATTTTGAAAAAAAAAAGAATAAAGAAAACAGAACCCTCACATGTGAATCGATTGGGGTGGCAAACAGATCGGGTAGAGCTGGGTCGGTTTTGGGTTAAACCCTGATATGTGGGACCCAATAAAGCTGATATGGCACCAAACACTTGCCACGTCAGCAATTTTCGCCGGATTTCGGCCGGAACAACCGGAGCTGACCAAAAGGGGTGAACGGAAGGATGAAAAGAGGCCAAAATCCTACATGAGGATGAATTCCAACTTTGAGGGTCAACACAGGGACCAAAAAACGCTTTAATCCTAATTTAGACAGATGGCTGGTGTGGTGTGAAACCTTTGGGAAGAAGTCACGGATGTAATTGACTATTCCCAAGAATTGTTGGATTTGCTTCGGCGTGAGATTCTCCTCTGGAAAATTCAATAATTCATTGGCAATGTGGGGTCCAGGCTGATAAGAACCATTCTTGAAATGCATTCCCAAAAAATCAACTTCTGTAACACCGATGTGGCTTTTCTTCTCTGATAACATAATTCCGTAGGAATGGACTATGTCATAAAACTGTTGCAAAAGTTGTAGGTGTTCCGCCTCCGTAGATGAGAAAAGGAGGATGTCACCAATGTAAATTAATGTATGGTGGAGAATGGGTTGGAAAATGCGGACCATTGCCTTCTGAAACAGGGAAGGGGCTACCTTTAACCCAAAAGGCATAACCTTCCATTGATACTGAGCATCTGGTATACAGAAAGCGGTTTTATAGCGATCCTTGGGGTCGATCCCAAGTTGCCAAAATCCAGCTTTTAAGTCAAACTTCGAAAAGATGCGTGCATCCTTGAGGTGAAGGAACATGGAATTGATCTTGGGAAGAGGAAATTTATCATCTCTTAAAAAATGATTAAGAGGCTTGTAATCAATGACTAACCTCTTTTTTCCTCGAATTTTCTCAGTTCTTTTTTCCACATAGAAAGCTTGGCATGCCCATTCTGATTTGGTAGGTTCAATGAGACCCTGTTGTAATAGCTGTGAACATTCTTCTCTGGCTAGAAGTAAATCTGAGGGCGTCATGCCTGGATGAGATTCCTTAGTAGGATTGATATCTTCATTGAGCTTGAAAGGCAATGTTATGAAAAAGCTTCATTCTTCCAGATGGGAGATGAATGTGTGAACTGAGCATGACTGTCAGCACAGGATTGTAATAACTTTGTCTTGATCTCCTCATACTGGACTGGACATTCTTGAAGAGCAAAAATCTTTTTAACATTGGTGTAAGGAGCAAAGAACCTTTTGAATTTTAATCCTTGCGAGAGGATTTGAAGTTTTTCTGCCTGTTGAATGATATCAAAACCTATGAGTAGGTCTCGATCTGAAAGACTTGTGCCAAGAACTTTCGTCCAGATAACACATCCAGGGAAGAATTTTATTCCAACACGACGTTTAGTGATCATCGTGGTTTGGAATAACTCTCCATTTGCTGCCTGAAAATACTCCTTGTGTTGCTCCCATGCCTCTGGAGGTAAAATTTTTGGACTGAGAAAACTTTTGTGGGCACCAGTATCAACAAAACCAATAAGAGGGATTGGTTTGTCATACTTGGATGGGAGAATCTGTATCTTGACTGATGGAGACTTTGTTTTGTTCAAAATGGTCTTTTGGGCTTCTTTTTTAGCTTGAAAAACTGGTAAATATCTATCATCAAATTCTTCATCTTCAGAGGTTGTTGATGAAGATGTATCAGATTCTTGTTCAAGAACAGAGACAGTGTCTTCTTCAGGCTCTTCAATTTCTGAAAATAATGATTCAACATCTGCATTGTCGAGGTCAACTTGAGTGCTCTGTTGTATTTGTTGCACCAATTTGGCGGATTTAGCAGGCTGATTTGGGCAGTTTTTTGCAAAATGACCCTTTTTCTTACAGATAAAGTATTTGTCTCCTTTGTTGTCGCGTCTCTCTTTCTTTTTGAAATATTTGAATTTGGAAAAACGGGATCTGAACTTCTTCTTGGGCTTCCTTGGAAAGGGCTTCTAATAATGATCAATATGATTGGATTTTTTAGAGCAGGAACAATTCTTATCCTTGCATTTGATCTTTAAATAAGAGTTGTTACACACGCTTTTGAGATCATGAGATTGTTCGGAAAGATCCCTAAATATCTTTTTATTCTCGCAAAGTTTTTCTCGGGCTGAGAGAATCATTTGATATAATTTTCCAAGATAAGTGTCAGACATACTCTGATTGCTAGACTCCATGGCACTATGAACGTTGCTCTGCAAGCTTTCTGGGAAAGATGCCAAATAGACCTCTCGATTAGCATCTGTAGCTCCTAGGGTGTAATAGAGCTTACTCATAGCAGAGTGATGTCTTTGAAGGTCAGAAAGTTCTAAAGAACAACACTTTCTTTGATGAAACTCTGTTATTCTGTGCCTGTTTTCATCCGGGAAAGAACCAATAAATTCATCATGCAGAATATTCATGAAATCTGAGGTTGTCGGGACTTGACACAATTGCTGAAGAAGGGCCTCAGTGGTTTTTTGGAACCATTCTTTGAGAGTGCCTGTTGATCGAGCAATGAATTCTCTATGGATCCAGTATAGTGGATTTTCTTGTAATTCTTCCTTGTCCATCCATGCTTGAAATTCTTGCAATCGTTCTCCAGCGATGTTGTGGAACATCATCAAGTGTGAACCATGGTCCATTTCCTGTAGAAAAACCGTTAGGTTTCTTGGAAGAAGGATAAAATGGAGGTGGTTGATTTGACTGCGATGGATTAGGTTGTGAAGGAGTAGCTTGTGGAGTAGCTGTGCTATCCATGCCTTTTGGTTCAGGAGGAAATTCTGTAGTGTATGTGGATCCTGGTTGATGCATCAGAATATTGGAAATATTTGCATATGCTGGATCAAACTCTGAATTTTTTGAAAGAGTTTCAGAAAAACTATCATCCGATGTATCATCAGAAATGGAGGGAGTGTATAGAGGTTTTTTGATCATCAGAGATGGAGAATGATCTCTATCTCGGTCTCTTTTAGAAATTTAATTGGATAAAAAGAAGGAAGAAAATAAAAATTGGGTAGATTGTGGGTCCCACAGTACACGTGTCAGCACCATAATTACCCACCGGCTATAAGCTATAAAGTGGACAATATGACCCGGTAAATAGGAGGTTCAGGGACAATATGGTGAAAAAAAATAAAGAGGGACAACAAATGAAAAACCCATTAACTTGGGGGACACAAGAAACTTTTTAACCAAACTCTTAAGCCCAAATTAATTAGCTTAGTTTAATATCCAACAATATCTTCCTTAAACTAAGCTTGCAAGTACAAATATGACACTAACCAATCCCGTCGAATTGCAAGTGCCTTTAGCGCCATTGTTGTTGCAGTAAGTGACTCGAACATTGCCTCGAACAATAACATCTTGCTTGAGTCAAACCAAATCTTCAGCTTCACCTCTTTTCAAAATTACATGATATACTTCAAGTGCATCTTCCAGGCTTCATCTTACTTGTCAATGACATCTTGGACAGTCTTCAATCCCTTGTTGTTTACAAGAACAAGGTTAACAAAATTGCTTACACCCTTGGTTGAGAAAAATTGATCAACACCAATAAAATCAATTTTCTCACCAAAGATAAAATTAATTTCTTCAACTTCCTCTCCTTCAACCTCTTTTAATTTGTCACCCTCAACAAAGAATCATTTGCAAAAACCTTCTCTTCTACTTGTTCGCCTTCATCGCCTCCCTGGAAAGAAAAATTATTATCTTGAACCACAAACTCTTCTTTTTCCTCCTCCTGAGAAAATAGTTCTTCTACCTTGATTCTTGTCAACCTGTACCATACACCATGAAACTTTGAATCTTGACTATAATCTGGCACTGACAAATTTTCTACCTCAATTCTCCCCAATCATCTAACTTCATCATCAAATTTGTCTTCCATTCTGCAACTAGCGAATAATATTGTCTCTAAATTGTTAGAACTTCTACTCTCCACGATCTTAGCATCTACTTGACGGTCACACTATTGCTGTTCACTTGTCCTCCCCTTCCTGAAATTGAGACGCTTCTCATGCACAATCAGTTTAGCTTTTAACACATCGATTGTCAAAGCTTTGAGATCTTGGAATTCTTCAATAGCTTTCACCTTGTAATCAAAACTAGAAGGTAGGCTTCGAAGAATTTTCTTGACAACTTGAAGATTTGTTATCTTCTCACCATTGGCTCTGTATCTGACAGAAATAACCATCAATTGTTTCTTCCTCTCCCATATGGAGAAACTCAAATTCTTTTTTCAACTCTTGCAAACTAATTTTTTTCATATCCTCTCCACCACCATAAGTTTTAAGCAAAGCATCCCAATACTCTTTCGCCGTTTGAGCATGTCTGAACTTTTGAGAAACTTAAACTTCTACCTGTTGTTTGAGGTAGTACAGTGCTTCATAATTCTTCTCCACCTGTTCTTGTGTATGATTTCGAATCCCATCTTGAATAATATACCACACTTTAATATGTTTGAAGAAAGTCCTCATTTGCCTCTACCATATCTTGAAATAGTCTTTACCATTAAACTTAAAAACGAGACACTCCACATACTGTGTACCCATGACCAAATAGTTCTTCACCAAAATAAATAATTTGTTTTGAGATAAACAAATTTTATTTACCTCCGTTGAAGATTTCTTCCACGAATAACTCGCTTGCCAAGCGCCCACAAAATCACTTGGATAACCTTTTTGCTGGCTGTTGTTGTCGAGTTTGCCAATGACACCAAAGAATTGACCGTGCGATCCAGTAGACAAATTCTCGCTTGAAAAAAAAAAATTGTTTCTACAATTCAATTCGTGAGCAAAACGAACAACAACAATTCAATTTCAATCTCTCACTTTCGGCTTCTATCGAAAATACTTTTTTTATTTTTCTTTGTCTTGTATCAACAGGAACAGATACACCTGCAACTCGTCGTCGCTGTAACCTTTGATGGCCTCACAAAAGACAAAACAACAACACCACTATCTCTCCCAAATTCTAAACACCACTGCGACAAAATCCACTACCTTTTTTTTTTTTACTTTGGCACAAACCAACAAATGGACTTACTGTTTCTCCACTTGTTAATGCAACGAACCACCTGCAAACCCCTTTTTTATCTTTTTCTCGTCGACTTTCAAGCCCCAATTTTCTTTTTATTGTTCCACGAACAACTTTTTTTGTTCTTCCAGGAACAATTTTTTTTACAGGCTCTGCTATCAATTGTAGAATATAGAAATTAACACACAAACTTTATTATTTAATTTGAAATTTAGGCGACACCGCGGTGCCCCTCACTGTAGCCACACTCTTGGTGTTTTTCATAACAGTTACTTTGCGACATATAATAATAAAACCCTAACATACCTATTTATAGGACTATGACTTAACGGACAAGACATGACTCCTAAACCGAACCGGACTTCAACTCTTAAAAACCAATAATATAAAGACTCTTCAACCCAAATTAATTAGCTTAGTTTAATACCCAAAATAATTGACCTTATCATAAACTATAGATAGATTACAACTATAATACTAAAAGCTATTGGACTAAACACAAATTGTAATAGCCGAGGGTTGGTTCAAGTTACTTGGTACTCTCAGAAAATTACTTACAGTTCTTTGCCTTGGTATATCTTTGTTATAAGTCCCAATTGATTGCATTTGTTGCACTTGATATCTGATCTCCACCAACATTTGTTGGAAGAATGATTGTTTTTCATTATTATCTTTTTACAATGTTTGCAGATATATTCATTATAGAGTTTTCAACATCTTCTTTGTCTTTTTTCTTGAAAATTTTCCTTTCACTAGCATGAATTTGCATTGTAGTTGGTTGCGCCTTTTCAATTATCTTTTTTGTCTTATTAATCTCTTTTGTTCCTGAGATTCAATATAACTTACTAGCTCTAAAAGTGGTAAACTTATAACATCTTTAGTTTCTCTTTGACTCATACCTCTTCGGTGGTGCGACCAAAATTTTCTCCACAATTCTTCTTTCAGGAACATCTTCACCAAGCATCTTGACTTAATTTACAATCGATGCAAGCCTGTCTGTATAATCTTTGATTGTTTCTGCTTCTTTCATTTGTTGAACTTCAAATTCTCCGTGCAAGTTGAGAATTTGAATTCTTCTTATCTAGACATCACCTTTGAGCTTGGTTTTTTTTAGGTAATCCCAAACTTCTTAGGTTGTTGGAGAAAATATCCTCAGGTATGACAGAAAACAAGTAAGAGAATGCATTATATATTTGGTATTATTTTCATTATAACTCTCCATGGGCAATTTTTGGCTTATCTGCAGTGTACAACATTTCTTCAGCAGTTTCCTACGGCTTGTAGATAAGCCATCATCTTCACTCTCCAAAGTTTTCATAATTTAAGCTCAGTGAGAATTGATGCCATTTTTTTTTTTGGTTGATACTTTAAGCTCCGCTACCATGCCAACCTTTTTAAAAGAAGATATGTACAAATATAATCTTGTGTATTTGACATGAGCTAAGAGCATGAATTTGCATCCATAAAGAAAGAGTTTGTAAGAGTGTTTTGAATGCAAGTAAAATTTTATTGAAGTAGCACATGGGTTTATATATATACATTTATTCCTAACGAGAAAATATCAACTAAAAACCATGGTAGTCAGACCCAGACCGACCCGGTCGGTTCAACCGAGATCCGGAGGCCAGGCCGGTCCAAAAGTCTTCCCGGTTCTTATAGATTAAAGACCCATCCGGGTCTGTCTGATTTTCTGATTTTGGTTGAACCCGGGATGGATTTTGTGGGTTTCGGGTTGGTCAAATCCCATTTTCTTCTTCTTTTTTTTTACATTTAAATTTCTTAAAACTATACCAAGTTATGACACATTAAAATTTAAAAACACTGAACAAAAAAATTATATCGAGCCCTGAACAAAACTATACCGTTTTAGGTTCATATACAGATTTATTTTGGGAGTGTTCTTAACATTTTAAGCACTTGATTGTTCCCATCTGGATGATTGGATCATTAATTTGATTTGGATATTTTCTTTGAAGAATTTTTTTGTCTCTATACTTGTATTCTTACAACATTTATGAAGAATTGTATGACCCCTTTTGACCCCCCATTGACTCTGGTTAGACCCCTCAACCATTGACCCCTAAGCTAGGCTGGGTCGATGACCGGGCCGGGTTTAAATACCTTGCTAAAAACTACAAAATAAGGATATAAGGTTATTTTAGTCACATCAAAAATAATACTCATTAATTTTGAATATTTATTTCCTTTTTTTTATCGTATCTTATCATGTACTCATTGCAAAACCCAAAATAGATAACAATTTTTTTGGGGGGTAAAATCGTAGTGACTATACAGTAAAATGTAGTCAAATCCGCCATTGTTGAAGCATCCTGGAACCCGGTTAGCTAGTCAATAAGAGTAAAACGTTTCTTAAAGTATTTTGACAGTGGCAACTTGCACAATTCATCATCACTAGATGGCAAGTTGTGCAATTCAAAACATTTGGATTTGAGAATTTTCTTGAGGGAATCCTCATAACGATGCATAGAATCCACCTTCCAAAATCCCCTGCCCACAACCAAGATGGCATTATAACCATGCACCTTAGGAGCGATGAATCCTAGGCCAGAAGAACCACAACTTCCATCACCCACCAAAACGTCCTTATATATGCTCCCCCAATCTGACCAAGTCTAGTACTTCTCCTCGTCGGAGCCTGATCGAGGTTCATCACAACAGTGTCGTGTTCTACAAGCAGCCGGTCACCGATGGCTTTTAGAAACGGTTGATCCCACAGATGGGAGAGATTTCGTCCTCGCTATCATATGCATCGATAAAGATCATGTCGTAAACAGTGTTGGTGTCCTGGATAAACATGGTTGCGTCGTTTTCGTAGAGAAGGAGTCTTTTTTCCATGTCGCCCGACCCACATCATTTTATTGATGATATTGTGCTCTGGGAATGTACATTCTCCCGATGGGTTAAGCACCTTTTTGGGTCCTCGGGTTTCACGTTTGGCCCTTTTTTATACCTCGGGCAGCCCGGCCGATGACGTGGCCAGTTGCCCGGGCAGACCAGACACGTGTCACTCTCTCATTGGACCACATCGGCAAAAAAGTGGGGCCCACCTTACCCCACTGATTTTTATTTTCCGAAAAATCGAAAATTCGTTTTCCTATTTTTAAAATCCCTTACCGGCTGGTTGACCCGATTTTATTTCCGGTTTGCACAATACGATTTGAGTTAGAAAAAAAACCCACCCCAAAAAATTTATCTCCCGATTTTATTCGCCCATTTCTTATCCTTTACTTTTTTATCTTTTTTATTTTTTTGTCTTTTTTTGTCTTTTTTTTTCTCCCGATTTTATTCCCTCCTTTCTTTTTTTTAATCTTTTTTATTTTTTGTCTTTTTTCTCTCTTTTTTTCCCTCCCGATTTTATTCCCCCCCTTCTTATTCTTTTTTTTTAATCTTTTTTATTTTTTGTCTTTTTTTTCCTCTTTTTTTTTCCCTCTCTTCTTCCTCCCTTGTATTTTTTTCTCTCTTCTTCCTCCATCTACACTGCAGCCTGTAGATGCTCCCACTGGAGCCTCCACCGCCGCTGCCGAAGCACAGCCGCCACGAGGGCTGCAGTGTCTACCAGCGCAGCTGCCACGAAGGCTGCCGTACCGACAGAAAACACTGGGCGCGATCAGATCGGAGAAGCGAGTACAAGGCCCGCCGCTGCTTGCTCCGATCCTGCCGCCGCATGGCCCGTCGCTGCGATCTGGAGAGGACGCCGCTGGAGGCAACGACTGACGCCTCCCCTGCTCGGCTCTGGTCGCCAACATGGACCGTCGCTGCGCCACCCACCGGCCACACGCCCGGCTACGGAAACCACACACGCCGCCACGCGAGAACACGAGCACATAACCCAGCTCACAGCACTGCTCCTCGTCACAAACCGCCCCCTGCAAAACAAACACAAGTCGCCGGAGGAGACGACCACAGTCACCAACCTGCACCAGCCGGAGCTGTTACAGCGACAAAAGGCCACCATGAGCCACAGCCCACCGAGACGCAACACAAACGACACACTAGTTCATGAAATTCACATGGCTCATGTGATTAATTGTTCTCACACAATTAATTGGTTCTGCACTGGGTTCATGAATTCGTTTTAACACAAAGAAACGAATTCGTTTTTGTGAGTAGAGATGGAGGGGAAAGGAAGAGAGTTGAGAGGTGAGTGGGGAGGAAGAAGAGGAAAAAAAAGACAAAAAAATAAAACAAAAAAACAAAAATCGAGAATTTAATTGTTTGGGTTGATTTTTTTTCTAACTCAGACCTTGTGCAAACCGGAAATAAAATCGGGTCAACCAGCCGGTAAGGGATTTTAAAAATAGGAAAACGAATTTTCGATTTTTCAGAAAATAAAAATCGGTGGGGTAAGGTGGGCCCCACCTTTTGCCGATGTGGTCCAATGAGAGAGTGACACGTGTCTGGTCTGCCCGGGCAACTGGCCACATCATCGGCCGGGCTGCCCGAGGTATAGAAAAGGGCCAAAATCCTAAACCCGGGGTACCTAAAAGGGACAGGAAAACTCGCGGATATAGAAACGGGACAAACGTGAAACCCGAGGACCCAAAAAGGTGCTTATCCCTTCTCCCGATGAAGACACCACGGGGACAGCAGGAAATCCCATCTCCTGGAATGTGGCGGATATAACTAGGGGATCAATCTCGACTATGTCAATATCAGCACCTGATACATGTAGATACACAAGAATTATATTATATATATAAAAAAACAGTCATGTCTAATTAATTTCCCGAACACAACTGACCAATTTGGCGTGTGTATGCCAGGGGACACATACAGTATCTTTTTTTTTTTTGGTCATGACACATACAGTATCAACTAATTAGGATTAGCACAACTCGAATTTGATTAAGATGATTTGTAGACTGATACATGGGCTTACAATTTATTATGAGTGTATGACACTTCAAAGAACAGTGGTTACTTCTATTAAATCAGATCATGAGTACTGTATGTGATTGTGAGGGCTTATATACTCACATATTGATATAGTGAAACACTGAAACTATGTCGAAGTCTTGTTTTATGTGACGATACCAGCATGTTGCGCAGTTTATATGTGTGATGGTTTTAAATTCAAAAAAAAAATTATTAGTTACGAGTGATTTTTGATTCCTACAGGATTTATCCTGTTGGGGGATTGGAATTTGGATATTTAAGAAACAAAAGAAGCGCAAAACAAGAGAAATCTCCTTCTCCAACCGTGACATAAGAAAGACATTGGGAAAATTCATTTAGTAGTTTCATAGATCATGGAAGAAATTTGGAATGTCTTTGCTAAATAATAAATTTGAGATGCGGAATATTATTAGTAGGCATGTTATTCTGTACGGGTTAAGCATTATGTTAAAAAACTGATATTATAGAAGACAATTTTAGGGGGAATGCAAGAAAATGAAAGTTAAAAAAGAAGTAACATCAAGTTAGAATTCTCCATCTTGTTACTTCCACCGCTTAAAAACTAGGAAAATCCCAAGATACCCTAACTGTTTGCAGGATTGTATTTTATTTTTAACAAATGAGCTATATACGCATGTCCATTTCCAGGCCCATTCTGCAGAATCATCAAAATCAATCTTTTCTTAGAAAAAACTCATCCAAGTCAATCATTAACCTTTTTAACCGATCCAAAAAAGAATCATTAACCTTTCTTTGTCGGTATTTATAACCATGGATGTCAATCAAATCTGTGCATAGGATGAAATGAAATACATTCATTAGTTAGTTTAGTTTTTTCTGAATTTTAATCCTAAAGCTACAACTTAACAGCAGTATTTCCCCACTAGTTACCCCTTTTTGATTACCAGTTCCTTTTTTTTTTTTTCAATGAAAACCAGTTTCTAAGGGTCATCCAGACATCCACCATTCTCGTCACTGTGTTCGCTATATTGAACAGCGAGCGACCAACGGCTTTACCGGATCCGACCTGCTGATAGGCCGAACGGACGGTGGTTTTAATGCTGACCTGCCGATCCGACCGATGAAAGGCCAAACCGACAACCGAATCCGACCATTGAAAGAAGGGCCGAACGGGCGAACGTCAAACGCCCTAAATCGGGTTTTGTGTTTTGGGGTTTTCTAAGTTATGCTAAACTAATAAAGCATAATAAATAATCGCTAAAGCGCGATAAAAATGAACTGATAAAAGATAGAAATTGGTTTTTGATTGATTTTTCTGGGATCCCGATACAAGTATTATCAATAACCTTATATAGGTTATCACAAAACAATTGATAAAACAATAAAACGCCCAAAAACCTTATTTCGAATTCTTAAACATCGCTTGAGGCGGGATATGCTCTGAACCCCGATATCTTCCTTTTAACTTTCAAATACGAAAAGAAATCACAGAGGATTGCGCAGACCCTAACGTCTTGTGGATTTTCCTGATCACAAGTCAATCCGATCATCTAACGATTCGATAATATCCAAACTCATGATTCGAATTCAAGTCCAAGAACTGATTCTTGACCAGCGTAAAACATCGGACTTGGAAAGACACCATTCCCAGTCTAGCGCTCCCAACCTGTATAAACCAGACTTAGACATCTACTAAATACTGGATATCAGACTTAGTCCAATGAAAGACATTGGTCTTAGACCAGTGGAGTCCATGGCATCGGTTCTAGTCCAACGAAGAGACCCATGGCATCGATCCTAGTCCAATGGTTGACATCGGTCTTGGACCGGTAGATGACATCGGTCTTGGACCAGTGGATGACATCGGTCTTGGACCAATGGAGACACATGATATCGGTCTTAGACCAGATACCAAAAAAAAGACTGTTGGGCCTGAAGGAGCGTAGTACCGGCCTTTAACTAGCGAGAGCCCAAACATGAGCGACCTGTAGCAGACCACGATTTTGGTCTTAGTATAAACAGTTACCCCCCTCAGCCCTTTGAATGAAGACTATCACAAATCGAAGGGGTGATCCTTACCATCAGGCAAAATCGAAGAACCAGGATGAAAAGTCAACCCAACCGATCAACAAGGCAAAAGTCAACCTGTCGGTCAACCGGGCAAAAGTCGACCCCGTCGATCAATCGGGGCAGAAAGTCAACCCCGTCGGTCAACCGAGCCGAAAGTCGAGCCCATCGGTCGACAGAGCCGAAAGTCAACCCGCCGGTCAAACGGGCCAAAAGTCAACCCTATCGGTCAACAGAGCCAAAAAGGTCAACTCCATCGGTCAACTGAGTCGGAAGTCAACTCCATCAATCAACTGGGTTAAAAGTCAACCTCATTGATCAACAGAGCCAAAAGGTCAATTGCATCGGTCAACTGGGTCAAAAGTCAACCTCATCAGTCAACTGGTTCAAAAGTCAACCTCAACAGTCAATAGGACCGAAAGTCAACTCACAGGCCATAGAGTAGCCAAAAGTCAACTCACAGGTCATGCAGTGAGCAAAAGTCAAACCAGGTCAAGGGAACGATCTGCGACATCAATCAACCAATCTGCCCAAATCGGCAACTAGGCCACCACCTATATCGACTGACCCATGCCACAGATCGATCCAAGTAGCAAGCCACAGATCGACCCAAGTAGCAAGCCACAGATCGATCCAAGTAGTGATTGATGACGAACGGCCTATCACACCTCTTCACAGGTCGGCAACTATACTTCCCCATGAAAGAATAAGGCCACCACCTAAAATACAATTTGATAAACGATCTCATAGATCGCTCTTTGTACAATTCGCGATAAATAAAAATTTAAATAACTGTCTATCTCGCAGACCGCTCCGCGTAGCAATAACCAAACCCACATATCGACCTATGTAGTAGTAAGTGAGCTCGATCGACCTATATTACAGATCGGCCCCGTGGCAATAGCCAAACTCACCTGTCGATCCAGCAGTGGTAAGTGACCTTACATATCGATCGACCTATGTCACAGATCGGTCCATGTAGCAATAGCCAATCTCACCCGTTGATCCATGCAGTGGTAAGTGACCTTACATATCGATCGACCTATGTCACAGATCGGTCCATATAGCAATAGCCAATCTCACATATCGATCTATGTAGTAGTAAGTGACCTTACAGATCGATCGACCTATGTTACAGATCGATCCAGGTAGTAATAGATGACGATAGGCCTATGTCACAGATCAATCCAGGTAGAAGTAGATGGCCTTATAGATAGATCAGCCTACGTCACAGATCGATCCAGGTAGTAATAGATAGCCTTATAGATCGGTCAGCCTATATCACAGATCGATCCAGGTAGTAATAGATGATGATCGGCCTATGTCACAGATCGATCCAGGTAATAACTACCAATTTCACAGACCCATCTAGCATGGTAATGGTCAGGGATCGATGTATGTATTAATAAATGATTCCACCGATCGATCTATGTAGTTAATAATGGCCGCCATCACCTCCAAAGCTTATCTCCAAGAAACCATCTCCAAATCAAATTCCTCCATAACCTCTCCCATACCAATTACCTGAAGAAAATCATCGCCAAGATCATCAACGACAACTCCAAAATCACATGTCGTGACTCTCCCCAAAGCCGCATCCTATAAAGACGAGGTAAAAAAACAAAATCGTCAAGTTCAAACAAGCCGTGGACAACCCCAGCTTCTCATCGTCTTGTTTTGCAGTAGAAAGTGGCGATCTCCAATTTCCAACAGTCGGTAACTCAAAAATTAAACCATGGGCAATCTCCATTCTCCAATAACCGCCACAAACCCCAAAACCATAGATCACTGCTTGTTGTGACAAAACGATGAGACCCAAATGGCCAAAAATGCATATGAACATTATTGTTCAAAACAGCGACCGATGCCCATCGGTCTTCCCTTTTACTTTTATGCCTCAATGACCGGTCTAGAAACAAGCACGACCGATCTCAATGGTCCTCTTTCTTCCTTCTTTCTCAGGAGCAAGACGAATGTTCTTCTACCACCAATGTTGAACCTTTCTTTTACCAAGGCTTGTCTTCTTGCCACGTCCTACCGAACTTTTTTTTACAGTGGAACAATCATAACGATCGTTCAACCAAGCCAAAGAATTCCCGTAAAGGCCATCATCGGCCACAAGCGGTTCAAATATTTTCCTTTTAAAAAAAACAATTTGTCTGCATTGGTTGTGAACAACAATCACTCTAAAACAAACTTTCACCAGCCGAACTCAGCCTTGAACGATTGTTCGGCTAAAACAAATCAACCATAAGGGACAGGAGCAAAGACCCGATCACAGCCAGAAATACGAAGCAACAACCTTTAGCATAAGAACTAGAACCCAAGTCGAGCTCCACAGACAAACATACTATGCAGGCCAATATAAATATCGTAACTCCATGCTGTAAAGAACAAGGAAACTGCTCACCCCTTAAAGGTTGGACCTCTGTGTGCTCCAATATCATGACATCATCAGGTTCATCTCCTTCCTTGACATCTCCATCCAAAGAAAGTTGCTGGTCTGATCCTGCATCAACAGAGATTGGCAACACAAGATTCTTGGAAATCGGTGTCTTCACTGGTAAAGAGCCAAATTGTATGGCCTGTAGCATCTCCACATTTGCTTCGTTCACCTCAAGAAAAGCATCATCCTTCTTCCTAAGTTCGTCGATAGACCTACGCTCCAAACCTTGGTTAATGGCCTTGCCAGCTGTGACTTGATCTCCTTTTTTATTGGACGTTTGATCTTTGATTGCACCTGTTGCTTGGGCAGTGAACGCCCTGGGTTCGCTGGTCTCCTAGGTCTGCAACTTCACTCTGGGTTGGCCTAGGCTTGGCCAATGGTCCTCATGTTCTCTTCAATGGCGTCTGGTGGCTGACACCTAGTTCCCTCCTCAGGCGCTGCATGCGTCTCTTCTGGGTCCTCGTAAGCCCAAACCCCTCAAAGAGAGCCTCCAAATCCCTTAAGTGTGCATGTGGGGAAATTGGTGTCCGTCGTTGTTACTTCCTCATTTGGTTCACATGCCACTTGTTGTCCTTGCGTGCTTGAGGCTTAATCATCTTGGACGCCGACCTGTAGTCGACCACTTCAGACCGGAGTTGCACCTTAGGAACGATCCTCCTGCATTGAGAATACCGTGTTACCTCATAGTTGATCTCCACTGCCCTCTTCTTCTCCTTTGCATCAGAACCTATAACCTCGATCTGCAGCTTAGGTGTGTTGATCGATGTCTTCTTTGTGTAGCCAGCCCCAAGGACTTGCAGATTATGACCATTAGAAATGGCCTTTCTGCCTTTAGTAGAGGCCTGGTGACCATTGGTGGTGGCCTTCTGGTTCTGGCCACTAGGAATGGCGTTCCAGCCTTTAGTAGTGGCTTGGTGACCATTGATGATGGCCTTTTGGTCCTGGCCACCAAGCATTGTTTGTTGGTTCTTCTTACTGGGAATAACCTGATGGCTCCGGCAACCAGCAGTGCTCTGTAGGCCATGGCCTTCACCTCGCAAAGTCGATGACGATGATTCTTCTTTACGAAGACCTGGATCCGTACTGCCCCCCTGGTGGGTAGGTTTTTCCTTGTCATCATTAGAATCTGGATGGCCAAGATGATCATCCATTAGTTGATCCTCCTTGGGGTACTCATTTAGCATGGTTGATCATCATCCTCACCAAGATGATCATGGCTAGACCGATGTGAGTCAAGATCAGATTGGTCGTCACCAGACCAATACCGGTTAAGGCCCTGCCCCCCTTGTTCTGACGTGCCTTGGAGGCTATGGTCGTGGTGAACATCCTTTTCAATAAAGGACTTTCCTTCTTGTGAGCCCTGCACATCGATCTCTGATGGAAATTTATGAGTTTCCTGTGATAAAATCTTGCCATTAGCATATAATAGGTCAAAAAGTTCAATGGCATCAAAGATATCAAATATGTTTGGCCAGAGACCCGGCCTTGTACTATCAGCATGCAGCTTGTCGATGAAGGAGTCTTTCTCTGCTTTGATCTTTTTGACGTTCTCCTCATCTTGGTAACCATGATTGACGTGTACATCTTCTACACTTTCAATGATCGATGAGTATACTTCGTTCACGATATACTCCATCGGTCGTGCACCAAACAACTTTTCAGCTTGAACGTCCTTTATTAGAACATTCATCCCCCTTTCACCAAGCTCATCATATAAGTACTGCTCCTCTTTACAAACCTGGTCATATTGAGAAGACAACGATTGTGCTTGTTGGGAATTACCACGATGCTTGGAAAGTGCCTCTTTTTCCTTCAAGAGCTGTGAAAATTGGCCACGGATGATGGCCACAGACTCCATTAGGAACTGGATTGTTGGTGAGAACATGATGTGTCCCACTGGGCGTGCCAAAAACTACAACCGTTCTCCAATTAGAAGAGCTTCGAACCCTGCAAAAACTGTTCGCTATATTGAACAGCGAGCGACCAACGGCTTTACCGGACCTGACCTGCTGATAGGCCGAACGGACGGTGTCGCACGTCCTGGACCGGGTTTTAGTGCTGACCTGCCGATCTGACCGATGAAAGGCCACACCGATAACCGAATCCAACCATTGAAAGAAGGGCCGAACGGGCGAACGTCAAATGCCCTAAATCGGGTTTTGTGTTTTGGGGTTTTCTAAGTTATGCTAAACTAATAAAGCATGATAAATAATCGCTAAAGCGCGATAAAAATGAACTGATAAAAGATAAAAATTGGTCTTTGATTGATTTTTCTGGGATCCCGGTACAAGTATTATCAATAACCTTATATAGGTTATCACAAAACAATTGATAAAACAATAAA
Source organism: Turnera subulata (assembly GCA_028386065.3). Lineage (NCBI taxonomy): Eukaryota > Viridiplantae > Streptophyta > Magnoliopsida > Malpighiales > Passifloraceae > Turnera > Turnera subulata. The sequence continues at coordinate 106,695 of JAKUCV010006532.1, forward strand.
ACGCCCAAAAACCTTATTTCGAATTCTTAAACATCGCTTGAGGCGGGATATGCTCTGAACCCCGATATCTTCCTTTTAACTTTCAAATACGAAAAGAAATCACAGAGGCTTGCGCAGACCCTAACGTCTTGTGGATTTTCCTGATCACAAGTCAATCCGATCATCTAACGATTCGATAATATCCAAACTCATGATTCGAATTCAAGTCCAAGAACTGATTCTTGACCAGCGTAAAACATCTGACTTGGAAAGACACCATTCCCAGTCTAGCGCTCCCAACCTGTATAAACCAGACTTAGACATCTGCTAAATACTGGATATCGGACTTAGTCCAATGAAAGACATCGGTCTTAGACCAGTGGAGTCCATGGCATCGGTTCTAGTCAACAAAGAGACCCATGGCATCGATCCTAGTCCAATGGTTGACATCGGTCTTGGACCGGTGTATGACATCGGTCTTCGACCAGTGGATGACATTGGTCTTGGACTAATGTAGACACATGATATCGGTCTTAGACCAGATATAAAAAAAAAAGACTGTTGGGCCTGAAGGAGCGTAGTACCGGCCTTTAACTAGCGAGAGCCCAAACATGAGAGACCTGTAGCAGACCACGATTTTGGTCTTGGTATAAACACACTGGATCCCAGTGGGGGATGGACTTGTGATCCCAACTTGGGTGTGTTCATATCTAAATTGAATTGAAAAAATTTGAACAAGTGAACGAACAAATGAAACGTACAAAAAAGACAAGGGAAGAATCCCGCGGCTGCCAAGTCGCAAAAAAAAAAAAAAAATCTAAAGAATTCGAAATTTGAAATTAATTTTTTTTAAAAATGCTTTCGGATATAAGAAAAAAGAGATGATTACTAAAAAAAATCTATTATACCGAATGTATTAGATGACGGGATGTTGATTCTAGACGCGGGATTGATTACAACATTGAATCCCCACATTCTTTTTGTTTATTTTGCCTGGGTTTGGTTTCAATTGATAAGAAAGCGACCCTAGCTTCCCTTTGGCCAAGCTGGTGTGACTCCACCAATTCGCCAAATCAAAGCCCTGCAACAGAAATATACTAGCACTAATCAACGAATTATTCCCTTCTTTTTTTATTCGAGAAGGAACACAGAACAGAACAGAATAACACAAAAAAGGAGCCGACCAAAGCTTGGGAGCTAGGCGTAGGCAGTGCCCACCTCACTGGGTTTGTGCTCCTCCGCCCGAGCTTGCTGCTCTTTTGTATGCTGATGCAAATTTAGCTTAATGAAATGACTTCTTTCGACCAAAAAAAAAAAAAAAAAAAGCTTGGGAGCCATTAGAAGTTCCAAAGAGGTGGCGTATCGTGTCTGAATCCATAATCTGAGTCGAAGTCAAACCGAACAACTTGCCAAAAAGTAAGTGGTTTCATTACCAGTGGGTCCCACATAAACCCCCTTCCATCTTAACAAAATGGCATACACATACATGCGACGATTGAAACGTTGACCCGAATCAAAGCTTTTTCTTTCCACGTTTCCTTTGTTCCCTCCTTCCTCCTCTTCTTCTCCTTCTTACAAACACAGAAAGAACACGCAATTTCTCTTCTTTGCCATTACTCTTCTCTCTGTTTATGGACAACAAATCCATCATAGCCAAGGAACCCTCTTCTTCCTTAATCATCCAACCTGTTTTCTGAACCTATCCTCAGCGTCTCGATCAACCACTCTGATTCTAATTTCTTGGTCTAAGACACGATTAAGTAAGTAGGTTTCTGATCTGGGCTCATTTTTATTTTTTCTCTGATGGAAAATTTTAGTTGTATTGATATTTTTTTTTTTTTGTAAATTTTTCTAGTGTATCCGCAAGTGAAAGTGAGAACAGAAACCCAAGATGATCATCAACAACACGATCTACATGGACATAACTGGAGTATTCCTTTGCTTTCTTTCAAAGATATCCGTTTTTTATCATTACAGGACTCTTCTCTTCCTGGTAAGCCCTGTTCTTGTCTTGTCTCCCTTAGCAACTTAAAATTTCTAAGCTGAAGAACCAACGGTCGAGATAATAACCCTCGAGCATTTCTACTCAGAAATTGACTATTGTGGTTTGGACTTGAAGCTGCTTGTGTTGCTGGATTGCTTTCCTTGATTTCAGTTTGCTCATTTTGTAGTTATACGGGCTTCTCTGTTGAGATTCTATCTGTTTATGCCTTGCTTGCTACTTTCTTAAAAATGAAAAAGAAAATAGAAGTAATTTCAGTTAATCTCTTTATTATTTTCAGTGAAGGGGCACCGAGATGTGTCTCCACCAGTTACAGCCAGAATTCCAAAAACTTATATACCGAGAGTTCTTTTATCTTCAGTTGAAGGTAAGTTTCGTCTAATGGCATACCCCTGTCATAGAATTGCTGTCTAACTGAAACAGTAATAATTTTCCGTTCTGAATTAGATGTTTCATTTGCAGAAGCAGTCAAGAAAAGTAATGATGATGAAGAAGACAGACCAAATATTAGAGCCAGTTCAATCCCCCGTCCACGGGCTGTCTTATCTAGTCCTGGTATTTTCTTCTTCTTCTGCAGAGTACCGGGCCTTGTTTCCCATCTAATTTGTCCTTTCACAATTGTTCTTGCTTTAGCCCGTCTAAAATTTTGCCTAAACCATGTTGGAACTATCAAATTGAACTATTGAAGCATACAAAGAAATACAGCTGTTGGAATATGCTTCCTTGCACATCTCATTGTCATATTTTACTTTGAGACAACCGGAGAGATAGGACATGAACTACAACCTTCTATAACCGTAGTTAAGTTTAAAATGAGAGGCAGTTCATCCGATTCCCCTTCATTTCTCTTGATAAAATGGTTTCAATAATGTTTTCATCCTAGCCAAAAGGCCAAAAACTAAATATTGGCTTCACATCCAAATTTGTTCTGCTACAATTTTTACCAATTTCTTGTTAGATTCCACACAAAAGCAGGAAGTTTCTGACTGTATAAAGCTTGAAATCGTCTCTGAGATGTTCCAAGTAATATGAAAGAATAAGGTTAGAAAGTTCTGGGAGCGAAACAATACTTGTCCTTTTGGTGGAAGAATAACTATTGAAATTCTGCAGCATGTGTTTTGGCCGACTCCAAAGATCTATATTGGGACTGCCATCCATGTGTTTTCAAAGGTTAGGGTGGATGTGGAACTTCGCAGCTTTATACTTGTCGGGGTTAATTTGGTGCTAAAATGTTTAAAGCTCTTAGGAAAGCTAATAAAGAAAGGAAAAACAAATTTCTGTACAGCTCAGGATTGGCGCACTACCTTTTTATGCTTGTGTTACTTGCAGCCAGTCTGTTTTCCTCTGTATTTCTGGATGCATTTTTCTCCATACTGTTATGGATGGCAATTGTCTCTAATTCATGGCATTTTCTGCATTTTACTAGACAATGATGCTGTTATTGGAAGTAAAAACAAGGTCAAGGCAGTTCAACCTTTCCCATTGAAGCATCAAAAGTTGACTCAAAATAGACATGCACAGTGTAAAGGTATTACAAACAATGCCTCTGATGAAAGTTCTGTAAACATGAGAAAGGCCAAGACCAGGGCTGTTAAAGGAACCAAAATGCCAGTACCAGCATTTTCAAGCCACAAGAGATGACTGACAGAGAGAATTTCTACTGAATCAAAGTTTGAAATCTTCCCATCAACTAGATGGGGTGGGTTTGTTATACAGTTGGTGAACCAGGAATTTAGATCTTCGTTTCAATGATTAAAAGTAACACAGTACTGTTATGAGTTCATGGGTGTCAATTTTGGTATAGGAAAGTTAGTTTGATTATCAAGCAGTTTAGGAGGAGAAACGGAGGAGGAAGGGTGGTTTGCACGGTTCCTGGGTTCTTATACATGAATACACACACATGGAAATCTGCAGAAGTAAAACTCATAGCTCTGGTAATGAACAAATTGATTGTAGATTATGCTGGGATACTTGTATACACGAATACAGTTACATGGAATTCTGCAGGAGTTGGAAATCGCGGAATTAATACTTTTGAGTTACTGTCATAGCTCTGGTAATGAACAAATATATTATAGATTATGATGTTGTCAACATCTACTCTTGATTTGTTCATTACAGATTATGATGTTGTCAACTTCTACTCTTGAGGGCAGCTTATGCAAAACTGTTTCTACTGGAATGAAATTATAAAATTATACGAAAAGACCTAGTCATGAAATTATGGGGATGGTATTTTCTTTATACGAAATTAAACATGTTGATTTCTACATATAGACAAGCCATGATCTATGTAAAACAAGGTCATATTTGGAATCTGCTCAGTACACAATGTCAAACTGGTAAAGCAACTTTTTCCTGTCCATTTGGAATTTACCAGGCGAGGTTGTGGTAGCATTCTAAACGGTCAAATTCATATATTTATTCCTATCTTGTCTTGAAGATATTAACCTTCTTTACAATCATTATAACACTCGTTTTCAAATCCCCAATAAGCATACACAAACCACACAAAAAAAATCTACCACACACTTGGTTCTGTATTTCCTCTGCTCTCAACGGATATTAGGAACAACCCAAACAGGTGGCGGTACCATCCGGTCATATTTGAATCCATCCAAGGGCTTCTTTGTTCTCTTCTTCAAGTCGAAGACCCCAAAATCATGCCCTCCATATAAGAAATCTTCGTCCATCTGATCCCAATTATCATCAGAGAAGTAGATGGCATTGCTCTTGCATTCTGGAAAATCCTTGGTGGATAGTGACGTGGAGTGGCTACCTCCCACAAAGAGAGCTTTATGTTTCAGGTCACGCACTTCGACCCATCTTTCCCCATCCGAATCCAGCTTGTAAACATGGAAGAACAAAGTTCTATAAGGGTAGACCGAAGGTTGTGTGTCGTCTTCCGGAAGAAGGTCCTATTCTGTAACAGCTCTACCTTCAGGATCGACACAGTATCCCCTGTATCTCTCCACTAGCAATATTTCACCGGAGGACTCCACCAGATAAAGTTGGTGAGAATACAAATCTTTTCTAGTTTGATAGGTATGAATCATCTTGTCGGTAGCTGAAGGTTTAATATCCCTTATCTTCTCGGGTTGATCAGAACCATGGAGATCCCACACTTCAATTGAACCACAATCTGTCAGTGCATACAGATGATTGTTATGGCACATGATGTCGCAGTAGATTAATCCTTTAGCAACACCAAGGTCACTCCATTGGTCGTCACCGTGCTTATAGAAAGCAATCTTTGTGTGGTTAGGATGACGTCTAAGTCCAGTATTATGTTTGTATATGGCAACAGCCCCAAACTCCTCATCAATGGAGGGGTCTGACAAGAGAATGGCTTTGATGGCAGTGCCGGATATACTCGGAAAATAAAACAAGGGGGGCGAAAGATTTGGCGTAAGAAAAGAAGGGTTTAAGAGGAACATGTGGCCTTCAGCTTTGTCACCGTAGAAAAGCATTAGCCACCCATGAGACGATCCCACACACACCCATGAGTAGTCGCCACCTATTACGCTTCCCATGTTGGTCAGGTCATGAACTGATTTATCGAGAGTTAGGACACAGCCGGTGGCAGACTGTTCTTGACCCTCTCGGTCTCCGGGAAGCAGCATTAAGCAAGGAGGCCTTGTTGGAGTATTGCCCTTTGAAGCAAGAAGAACTGCTGGTGCTTTGATGGAGGGCCCATCGATTTTTCTTCTTTTTGAGATCGAAGAACTAGGAGGACGAGTTCTCTTCATTGGCATGATTTGTGGTTTGTGAATATGATTCTATGGTTCCACTATGAATAAACTCGAACAGAACAGGTTATACTTATTTATAGATGCGAGTATAATCCCACACCTTCTCGGATTCGGAAAAAGACTAGACCAAGTGTGCGAATGAGGAAAAGAATGAAATTATACCTATATACTAAAAGAGAATACAACGGTCTCTCTTTATACTCAAAGTGAATGTACTTAATTAACATTAACGCGTTATTTTTTTTTTTAATTTCTATGAATAACTTAATGGTTCGGTTTTCACTCAATAAATAAGTGAGACATAAACAAACTATAAAGAAGATTTTAGTTTCAGATATATCAAAAAAATAGGAAAACAATAAATTTTAGAAACTGGATAAACAATTTCAAATAGTATATGCGTTAATAAAAATTTGATAATCATTTCATAACTTATTAAAAGGAAACATTATGCTTAAAGTAAAATGCCATCCTCTCTTTTTTCTTTTTTAGAATTAAAAGATTATGATATGCCAATTGCTACTCATGGGATTCAGTGGCGGGCATAGGAGGCTTGGAATTAGAGCAGTTCATATGGAAGAAGATGCAAGGAGGCTGCTTCATGCAGAGGACGGAAGTCCGCAACTTTGTCCCCAACTTAGGCTGCTCAATTGCTAATCATGGGATTCTGGATACCGAGGCACCCTCTATAGCTCTGCGCAAGGAAACAATCAGCAGTCAAGGACAACAATTGGAAAGACATAATTAACTTATATGATCTACCAATCTGCAGACAAAAGTCACGCCCAACCAAACACCATTGAACAGTCTGCAAATGAGTAAAGCACGTTCTGTTTTCTCCCATACCAAATTTTTTGGTAGTTGTAAATTGTAATGTATAAATTCTCTCAGCACAAATTTTGTAAGAATATATAATGATTGCTGATCTACTATTAATATTATCGTTTCATGAATTAAAATAAATCTTGTGTTAAAATATTATCAAATCTAACTTTCCAAAAATTTCAGAAGCTATAAACATTTTCTAGAATCTCAAGAACACTCGTCGGGTTTGTGAAATTTGCGAGAAAAAATTTGAAAGGATTGTGAAATTTGAGAGGAAAAAAAAGGAGTGAGGGTTCGATTTGTGAGAGAGGGAAATTAGATATTTTAGGGGAGAGGAAAAAATAAACTGTGGAAAAGAAATTAGAGAAATTAATTAATTTGAATATTTTTTTTTGGAAAATAATTTGAATACAATTTGTTCACGGTTTTTTTGATATCTGAATATTTAAAATCTTTCCAAAATTTTAGTTACAGTTTGCTTACACTTTGACCCGTTAGGAAGTTTCTCTTATTGTTTAGAAATATGCTCTTACCGCAATACCGTAGGGAATCCGATGCTGACGTATTAAAAATAATAAAAAATAGAATTAAACTTTAATGGTAAGCATTTCGTTGCTAATGTGTAAGCAACTCCTCCCTATATACTTACCACAAACATCAGTTAGAAATTTTGGTAAGAAAATACCCGAAATTGGTAGTGTCTTTCTCTATGACATGACTTTATGAATGAATTGATGGTTGTCTCGTTCGTGCTAGTAGATGAATCATTTCAGACATCTTTAATACTTAAAGGGCGTGTCTGGGAAAGGAAAAGGAAATCATTTAAGGACTGAACTAGAAAGACAGAGATCTTTTAAGGATCCACTTGAGTTTTACCCTTTGCCTTTTTTGGTTTACCGTTCGCTTTTTTGCACGTATCTTTGAAAATACTACCCAAGACCGTTTCAATTTCCTACACTTTAAAAGTGGCAACACTAGTGGATACAAATAGGAGCGAAAATTTAAGCAATTAGTAAATTGCGGGACAAATTTTGTGGTGTCCGATCTCCACTTGCCCTATAAAGAGCTTCGCAAAATAAGAACAGAAAAAGCAATTCGTTTACTAAACAAAACATTTCCAGAAAAGAACAAGGAGAGATGGCGTTGAAAGTTGAAATCTTGGCCCTTGCCATGTTATTGATGGCATTGGCTGCTCATGCTCAGAATGGCGTATTTGATTTGACAAAATACAATCCCAAGGCAGACATAGCTGAGGTATATACATTTACTGTTCTTTTGGTTCAAATATAAGAAAGTTATGGTTAATCAAAACCGGCCAAGAAAATATATACATTTGTTGTAAGGGTTAATGGTATAAATGGTACCCCAAGTTGTTTAAATTCGTCAATTGTATACCCCGACTTTTTTTCTCGTCAATTATATACCTGTACTTTTAAAATTTGGTCAATTGTGTACCCCGGGCAGCATTTTGATGATGTGGCATGCTGCCCGCAAATAATTTGTGTTAGTTTGCTCCTTAGATTTCGAATTTAATCATGTAGGTCCATTAGAATGTATACAATTAAGTCCTAAAACTTTATTTATACTCATTCAAATCCTTTTTTAGAACGATAATACTATAATGTAAATTTTTAGTGTTATATATAATTATTACTTGTGAAATATTTAATATTGTATTTTTTACATATAATTAAATTGATTATATTACTAAATTATAATTAATCACAAAAGAAATTAAAAAATTCAATACTCTTATAAAATGGTCTCCTGTAAAAATAATAATAATAATAATAATTTATTATATATAGTTAGTTACATCAAATTTAATAATTTTCATATACAATTTAATAGTTGACATTTATTATTTTTGTTTCGCTTAAAATATTTCTTAACTTTGTAAGTGCTCCTAATTGTTGGCCATGAATTCATTCTTAAAAAGTCATATTATTATGATACATGGTAAGTGGGTCTCCTTTTATATTATTTTCTGAATTTAAATTCTTATATTGTTAAAATTAATAAAGTAAAACATGTCTTTTATGTATTGAATCATTCAATTAAATTTATTTGATAAATTACTACAATTAGTTAATTTAATTGAATGATTCTTATGACTAGGTAATATATACACATTAATTTATAAATATAACTTGTTGTGCATTACAAAACTTATTGTAAAAAAATAATTATATGCTTATTACTTTAATAAAAATATTATTATACACTAAAAATAATTTAGGAATCAAATATTGTGTAAATAATAATTACATATAATAGTAAGGATTAACTCTAAATAATAAAAAATATATGGACTAAATTATATACTAATAAAAGACTTATATGATTAATTTAAAAACTCAGGGACTAAATTGCTATCCACCATTAATGGGCAGCGCGCCACGTCATCAAAGGGCTGCCCGAGGTATACAATTGACGCAAACTCACAAAGTACGGGTACATAATTGACGAAAAAAAAAGTCGGGGTATACAATTGACGAATTTAAACAACTCGGGGTACCATTTATACCATTAACCCTTTGTTGTAATTAAATTTGATACCATCAAACTCAGGCTTTATTGGCTGCCTGGAAAGAAGCATGTGCATCCACAACTCCAAGCAAAGTCCTAATTCCAGCAGGAGAATACTTAATGGGACCGGCAGAATTGCTAGGTCCCTGCAAATCTCCAATTGAGCTTCAAGTGGAAGGGACAGTGAAGGCACCGGCAGAGCCCAAAGGGGAGAGCTGGGTTACTTTCCAACAGATTGATGGATTTACATTGTCTGGAAAAGGAACTTTTAATGGCCAAGGACATATTGCATGGGGCAACAACAACTGTCACCAAAATCCAGCTTGCAAAAAATTTCCCATTGTAAGTATATTACCTACATATATATATGCTCTATTCAGGGCCGGCTCAAGCTTTTGAGAGGCTTAAAGCGAAATAAAAATGAGGCCCTTTCAAAAAAAAAATGAGGCCCTTTTTCATCTCCAAGAATGATAAACCAATAGTGATAGCCAACTCTTCGTTCCCTAATTTTGAATTTCCTTGAAAATTAAAACTAAAATGCGGGACAGTAGAAACCCACAGAATTTTTTTTAGTAGCCTAGTTCTAAATTCCAGCCCATCCTATATATAAGCCCATAGACTATAAAATTCGAGGCCTTATACATTTGGTGGCCCTAAGCCCTAGATTGAACTGCTTAGTTACGATTATGGTGGCACTAACATCATATAAATGCCTCCAACCAATGCAGAATTTAAGGTTCAATTTCGTCTCTAATGCAATGATCAAAGACGTGACAACCGAAGAGAGCAAGACCTTTCATGTTAACGTGTTGGGTTGCAAGAACATCACATTCCAAAACTTTAAGGTTGTCGCCCCGGCAGAGAGCCCAAACACGGATGGAATCCACATTGGAAGATCAGAAGGCGTTTACATTGTGGATTCCCCTATTGGCACCGGCGATGATTGCATCTCCATCGGCGATGGTGCCAAACAGATTCATATTACAGGCGTGACATGTGGCCCTGGTCATGGCATTAGCATTGGAAGTCTAGGAAAATACGATAACGAAGAGCCGGTGATTGGGATCTTTGTGAAGAATTGCACCCTGAGAAACACCGACAATGGTGTGAGGATTAAATCTTGGCCCGCAATGAAAGGCGGTCTTGCATCGGATATCCATTTTGAGGATATTATCATTGATAATGTCTCCAATCCTGTGATCGTGGATCAAGAGTACTGCCCGTGGAACCAATGCAGCTTGAAGGAACCATCCAAGGTGAAGTTGAGCAAAATTAGTTTCAAGAATATAAGGGGCACTTCCAACACCCCAGTGGCTGTTAAGATTGTCTGTAGCAGCGGCATCCCATGCGAGGAGGTGGACCTTGCTGACATTAACCTCACATATTCTGGGAACCAGGGCCCTGCAAAATCAGAATGCAAAAATGCCAAGATCAAGGTCACAGGGACTTTGAACCCACCCGGTTGTTAATTAATTTGGTGTGGAACTTGCATATACTACCATTAATTTCCTAGTCACTGGACATGGTTCCCCTTTTAAGTACAGTGACTATATATGTTAGGACCATAAGAGATGTACGTGAGTATTTGTATGTCTCATTTTTGTAGCTTTGATGCTTGTGGCATCACCATGTTTGTGGTAAAATAAGTTTGTAAACTTGATCACAAATTTTTATATTGCTCTTTTTATGTTCTTTGGGGAAAATATAATTTGGTTTGGCTCTCTACAGTTTCTCTGTCTCTATATATATATATGGAGAACGAAAACTGTAAATGGATTGAGTTCAGTTAGGTTCAGTTTTGCTCTCAATGTGGATAATGTTCACATTTTCTTTTCGCAACTGGATATGGTTGGCATTGATCATTGTTCCTTGGAAAACATATCCAAACAGCAGGTGAAAATTTGAGTTAGTGATAATGGATTGAATTGTAAGAATTCAATGTCCATTAACTGAAATATCAAGTTTGATTTTTATCTTGATGTACTATTGTATTGGGTGATCCTGCAAGACTGCCCAACTTTGAATAAGTCAGCTTCATGTGTTTTAAGAGCCGGACCAGATTCCACCAAGAAAACAAACAAACAGAAGAACTAGCACTTAAGTACCCAATCTTAATTGTAATAAACAAAAAAAAAACTGATTTTAGTACGCAAGTTTGTATAGTTTTTTTTTTTGTTGAAATGAATGATGGATACACAAGCCATAATTAGTTACAGAATTGGAATATATCATGTAAATCCTGGAGAAGACACTAATGCAGCCATTGGGAACCTGATCCATGTTAATGAGGTGACTGGAAGGCAAACTAGGCTGACCAATCTGCACATGACATGAAGTAACTTTGTTTCCCATGGTATCCTGAAAGGACCTTGCCGCTTGGAAAAGAGCACAACTCTATTCCTGATGAGTTTGTACAAGGTTTTTAGGAGTACCATTACCTTGACATTGGTTTTTTAAGAAGGAAAGAGAATAAACTAAGCCCTCAGGCTGGCTACAGTAGAGAACTTGTTGGAACTTGGATAGAAACTGCTGAAAAATTTTGGTGTTGGCCTGATATACAAATTCTGAAAATTTTCCAGAATCTCAAAAACACCAAATTGCAGAGATGATGAGTTATGATTCTGAAGCTAAATAGTTGTTATATTTGTAATTGAACAATTTCTCAGAAAAGAATGGAATTGATGTTTGACAAGTCTCACAAAAAATCATACTCAAGAACTCAATAAGAACATTCAAGTAAATTTCCTGTTTTAATTTCCAGAATTCTGCAGCATTTATGAACACTCAAGAACATTTAGATAAGGCTCTCTAATTTTAAAACTCTCTTTTTAATCACAGAACTCTCTTCAAAACTGGAGGAGAACAACAGATTTTTCCCCACCTTTTACAATTCTGCAGCAGCATACTTATACAACACAAAAGTGCAGTCCACTAACATAGGAACTAGTGTAGACCACTTGACATGTAGCAAGCATGTTACTTAACCTGACAAGCATGCTCACCTAACCTGACAATAACAGAGCACTACACTAAAGACACAAAGAGCATAACAAAATAAAAGGAATCGACAGCTTGCACACTTTCCTTTCTTCCAATACAACTTGGTCATATTCTAACACTCCCCCATGAGCAAGCTGCCCTTCAGCGTCATCTTCATTTTCAACTTTAATAGACCTCTTTAATAGCTTGAACCTGTTTCTTGTCAAAGACTTGGTGTACAGTCTTGAAACCTCTCCATTTTCTTTTTCTTTTCCTCTTCTTTGTAGAACATCTTCTTTTCTTAGCAGTTGAAAGATCAAACAAATCATAAAACTCTAATGATTTTTCTTCAATGCATGCTTCAATCCTCTTTTTCAAATTAAAATTCTGTTTCTTGGCACTTCTTATCACTTCCAGAATTCCAAGCTTTCCAAACTCATCATCACAACATTAAATCTCGACATCATCATTAGACATTTCTATACCTAAATTGTCATTCCCATACTCAACTTCAATTGTTTTGGAATTGGAAAAATCTTTGAACTTCCAACACAAATTCTCAGAAACTACAAATTCAACTTCATTACTTTTCACATCAATTTCATCACTAAAATCGGTGAGACTCTCATCAAACAAAACCATTTCATCAATTAATCCAATTTCATCCAAACATTCATCATTTTTAGCATGTTCATAGCTCTTACCAATCAAACCTTCATTTTCATCTTTTTCAATCAAATCAGAGCCATTTTTTTTTTTGGATTAATGTCACATTTCGTCCATGTGTTGTCTCCTCAAATTGAAATTCGTCCTTGTGTTGAGTTTTGATTAGTTTTGATCCTTCAGTTGGTCAATTATTTAAGGTTTTAGTCCCTTTTACCGATTTTACCCCTAAATTCAATACTTTACTGTTCAAACCAGTTTACCCACCCGAAATTCGACCCAACTAACCGACCCAACCCGGAACCTTATTCGAAAATCTCCAATAAACAAATAACTCTACCTTCCAACATAAAAAATTTTAAAATCAAAAAAAAATACAAATTATTTTTTTAAAATTTTAAAAAAATTTAAAAATCATAAATTAAATTATTTTTTAAAAATTTTTAAAAAATTAAAAAAATCATAAATCAAATTATTTTAAAATTTAAACCTTTCTTCTCCACATGTTTTTTTATTTTTTATTTTTATTTTTTAATTTAAAAATTCGCAAATTTAATTTTTTTTCTCTACTTTTGTTCTTTTGTTCTTTTTTCCCTCATTTCTTCTCCACACAAGTCCTCTTATAGTAGTAGTCAAAAAGGCATAGTCGACTTAGAGTGGTAAGCTTTTTCTCTACTTGTCTAGAGAAAATTATATTTTCAAAAATTTTTAAACTAAAAAATAATTTACTTTATGATTTTTTATTTTAAAAAATATTTTAAAAATATTTTAGTGCTTTTTTTTAATGATTTCCAAAATTTTGATATTTGGAGGCAGAGTTATATATTTCTTGGAGATTTTTTAGTGGGGTTCCGGGTTGGGAGGGTTAGTTGGGTCGAATTTTGAGTTGGTAAACTGGTTTGAATAGTAAAGTCCTGAATTTATGGGTAAAATCGGTAAAAAAGACTAAAACCTTAAAAAATTGACCAACTGAGGGATCAAAACCAATCAAAACTCAACACAAGGACGAATTTCAATTTGAGGAGGCAACACAGGGACGAAATATGACATTAATCCTTTTTTTTTTGATACTAGTCGAGGAGAGTGAGACTCGAACCCGAGACCTCACCCCTCTTGTGCTTTTGACACAAGAATGCCAATGAGCTACAAGCCCATTGGTAATCAGAGCCATTTGTTACCTCTGATTCGGCGTCTTCATCTTCATCAATCTCCTCATTGCACCCAAGCTCATCACTTTCAAGAAACATAATCACTTGATTTTTAATGAACGATTTTCTACCTGAAAAATCCATGCCAAACTCTTCTTCCATTTTTTGGCACAAAATGTTTATTGTCGTTATATCGAGGTCAGAACATCGATGAACTTCCCTTGATCTTGCAACAATCACCCATTCAGAAACCACTCTAACCAATCAAAAAAGAGCAGGTCCCTTAAGAACAATCACGCTCCGCTACCAATTGTTGGAACTAGGACAGAAACTGCTGCAAAATTTTGGTGTTGGTCTGATATACAAATTTTGGAAATTTTCCAGAATCTCAAGAACACCAAATTGCAGAGATGATGAGTTATGATTCTGAAGCTAAATAGTTGTTATATTTGTGATTGAACAACTTCGTTTGCTCTCAAATCACCCTCAGAAAAGAATGGAATTGATGTTTGACAAGTCTCACAAAAAATCACACTCAAGAACTCAATAAGGACATTCAAGTAAATTTCCTGCTTCAATTTCCAGAATCCTGCAGCATTTATGAACACTCAAGAACACTTAGATAAGGCTCTCTAATTTTAAAACTCTCATTTTAATTCACAGAACTCTCTTAAAAATGGAGGAGAACAACAAATTTCTCCACATCTTTTACAATTCTGCAGCAGCACACTTATACAACACAAAAGTGCAGTCCACTAACATAGGAACTAGTGTAGACCACTTAACATGTACCAAGCATGTTATTTAACCTAACAAGCATGCTCATCTAACCTGACAATAACAGAACACTACACTAAAAAACACAAAGAGCATAACAAAATAAAAGGAATCAACAGCTTGCACACTTTCCTTTCTTCCAATGCAGCTTGGTCATAAACAGAACTGAAACTGGATGTAAATCCTTAATTAAACACAACTGGGAACTTTTGTGAAACATGTGAATCCTGCAGGTTTGATTGCTATTCAATCAGCAGAAAAATTAGATTCTCGATAAACATGCTCCAACTTGGAGAAATTTTATCGTGGGACTCCTAATTATTATAAAATTTTCCCTCCAACTTGACCTCCCAAGAGTGATCGATTGAATAAATCCTGTACAATACGAAGGAGGGCTCCTCCTTGCTTGGGAAAGTAGATAGCAAGGAACTTGATGCTGTCTGACAATATCCAACAAATCGATATCCTCCAACACTTATGTAAACCGCAATCGGCAGCCGTCAGTAGCCCAACATTCAAGCTGTATAATTAGCTAAATATCTTTATATATTTCTAGAATTTTCAATTTATCCCATTTCATTATCCTTTTTTTGTGCTGGTAGTTTAATTTTTTGTCCCATTCGTATATCTTCGGCAACCAGGGCGTTGACGAGGCCAGACCAAACAAATTCTTATATTTACTGCAAAGCTATCAATCCAACACCCAGATCCTTTGACATGAAGGGAACTACATAATCAAAATCTCCTTGCAGTAAGAATGAATACAATCCTTTAGCATGAAGGGAATTGGGCTACATAATCAAAATCTCCCTCCAGCAAGAATGAATACAATCCTTTGGCATAGGCTCTCAAAATGGGTAGCGACACGACAATCCGATACATATCCGACACGAAAATTAGCAGGTCAGGTCCCGGGGTTGACTCGCCAACCCGATAGGTACTTGTTTATAACCCGATTATATTTAGGATATAGGTATTTTATTGATTTAATATAAGACTTATTTAATATTTAAGTTCAAAGTTACTAAATTATCCAAAAGTATTTATATAAATGCTTTAAAATATTATTATATTATGATTTTATAATTTATAATTTTATTTAATATATGAGAAAGTCTAATTATGTGTATATTTACTTAAAAAATACAACCAAACCATGATCCCGAGGAATAACATCAAAGACCATATGTCGAGATGCTAAATTAAAGGTTAATCTCCAGAATAATCTACAGACAGCATATTGTAAGGAAGTTTTTGGTTTCCCATCCGGTATCCAGAACTTTACCTCGACTAATCCGAATTCAACCTGGATTACGAACCTAGTTATATGGAGATTTCCTGCGTACACGAAGACTCGAACCCGAGACTTCGCCTGAGCGGAACCAAGTCTACCACATTGGTAAAAAAATAATATTTATTTATCCAAATGTTATGGGACTGACCAATAAGCTCATCTAAACATTCATGTCAACATAGTATCAATTTCTAACTTTTTGAAAGTTCAGTAACTAAAATGACACTATGAATGATTTATTAGCTTTTTTTTCATGGTAGGAGTTAATCAAGACATCTTTAATAATCAAAGGGTGTCTTTGGGACAAAAATTACTCAAGGACAACTGGAAACACGAAGATAGTTTAAGGATCCATTCAAAATTTGCTATACTAGCAAAGACTTTTCCAATCTTTTAGACTTTAAAGGAGGAGGCAAACTAAAATGATTGGGATAAAAATTCCACCAGTGAAAATTTAAGCACTTGTAGGCCATTGCTTTTTTGTTTAGAACCACTTGTAAACCATTGCTCAATATAGTAAATTTGCGGGACAAATTCGTGGTGCCCGTTCTCCTCTTGTCCTATAAAGTGCTAAGCAAAATAAAACAGAAACAACAATTCGTTTACTAGACAAAAATTTCCAGAAAAGAAACAAGGAGAGATGGCGTTGAAAGTTGAAATCTTGGCTATTGCCATGCTATTAATGGCATTGGCTGCTGATGCTCAGAATGGCGTATTTGATTTGACAAAATATAATCCCAAGGCAGACATAGCCGAGGTACGTTTTGATATGTACTGATGCGTGGCGTATATGCTCAGAATGGCATATACGTACTGATCAGAATTTTTTTGATTCAATTGTAAGAAAATTTTCGTTACAATTTACAAACACTAATCAAACCGCCAAGGAGAATATATATATTTGTTGCTAATTAAATTTGATACCATCAAACTCAGGCTTTATTGGCTGCCTGGAAAGAAGCATGTGCATCCACAACTCCAAGCAAGGTCCTAATTCCAGCAGGAGAATACTTAATGGGACCGGCAGAATTGTTAGGTCCCTGCAAAGCTCCAATTGAGCTTCAAGTGGAAGGGACAGTGAAGGCACCGGCAGAGCCCAAAGGGGAGAGCTGGGTTACTTTCCAACAGATTGATGGATTTACATTGTCTGGAAAAGGAACTTTTAATGGCCAAGGACATATTGCATGGGGCAACAACAACTGTCACCAAAATCCAGCTTGCAAAAAATTTCCCATTGTAAGTATATTACCTACATATATATATGCTCTATCCGAATATATATTAGTTACGATTATGGTGGCACTAACATCATATAAATGCCTCCAACCAATGCAGAATTTAAGGTTCAATTTCGTCTCTAATGCAATGATCAAAGACGTGACAACCGAAGAGAGCAAGACCTTTCATGTTAACGTGTTGGGTTGCAAGAACATCACATTCCAAAACTTTAAGGTTGTCGCCCCGGCAGAGAGCCCCAACACGGATGGAATCCACATTGGAAGATCAGAAGGCGTTTACATTGTGGATTCCCCTATTGGCACCGGCGATGATTGCATCTCCATCGGTGATGGTGCCAAACAGATTCATATTACAGGAGTGACATGCGGTCCTGGTCATGGCATTAGCATTGGAAGTCTTGGAAAATACGATAACGAAGAGCCGGTGATTGGGATCTTTGTGAAGAATTGCACCCTGAGAAACACCGACAATGGTGTGAGGATTAAATCTTGGCCCGCAATGAAAGGCGGTCTTGCATCGGATATCCATTTTGAGGATATTATCATTGATAATGTCTCCAACCCTGTGATCGTGGATCAAGAATATTGCCCATGGAACCAATGCAGTTTGAAGGAACCATCCAAGGTGAAGTTGAGCAAAATTAGTTTCAAGAATATAAGGGGCACTTCCAACACCCCAGTGGCTGTTAAGATTGTCTGTAGCAGCGGCATCCCATGCGAGGAGGTGGACCTTGCTGACATTAACCTCACATATTCTGGGAACCAGGGCCCTGCAAAATCAGAATGCAAAAATGCCAAGATCAAGGTCACAGGGACTTTGAACCCACCCGGTTGTTAATTAGATATTTTAGAGCTTGCATCCACGACTGCAAATTCCTGGTCACTGGACAGGTAGTCCATTTAAGTGCAGTGACTATGATAGGACCATAAGTGACGTACGTAAGTAGATATATTTGTATGTCTCATTGTTGTAGCGTTGAATTGATGCTCCTGGCATCGCCAATATAGATTGTGGTAAAATAAGTTAGTTACTAATAATTCTTATATTGCTTTGTTTGACGGAGTTGCCTTGTAATTTTATGTTCCAATAAACCAATTCAGGCCCAGCAACCAAACAAACCGGCGTTGGAACAGTGGTCGACGCAATCTTAGCCGAATGCCACTCGGTAAATAGGGGTTGGAATTTATCACATAGCCAGCCACCCACAGAACCTACAACTAACTCTGTTTTCATTGAGTCCCGGAATAGAATAGGAGTGACAGTAAGAGCGATTAGGGGACTGACGCCTTCAGTCCACACATCTTTGGACTTAGTATAAGTACCATCCCCCAGGCTCTACACTGTAAATTGTTCATGTTGAGAGTATGAACAAACTGCTGGTTTCTGCTGAAATGGGTTGTTTTGGGGATGTGTGATGAATTTTACATTGAATAATAAACCTATCCTAATATATAAATTGTACCTTCAGATTGATGTATTGTTTTGTTTTAATCTATGTTGTTATCTTTGATCAGCCTACACAACTTGAATATTTAGATAACTGTATAAGGCTACAATCATATTTAAGTTGGCTAAGAGTTGTTTGCAAGTTGCATATGAACCTATATATAAATATGCTTTTGTATGCTGAATTAAATCGAGTTTATGTTCATTGAGCAGAATCTGGAATTTCTAGAAATTTACGATGCTAAACCTTTCAGAAATCTAGCACCATTGATATTAAATTTATCATTTGAAACCAAACTACTTGCGGCAGAACGAAAGTAAAATCAATCAATAGAAGTGCAACTTTTTGGGTTATTTCAAAAGCTGAAGAATTAACAGTTAGGTTCTAGAACCCGAGAAAAATCAACCATTGGTCCAGAGACAAACCTACACTGGCGGAGCCAAAATCCAGCAGTTCAATTAGTGGCCAGACTTTGGCAATTCCATGCCATAAGTAGGATTGGCAAAAGTCACCGTTGGTGGGGGGATCTGCGGGATTTTCCGCAGTGGGGATCCCGGGGAGAGTTTTCTACCCAATACAAATTCGGGGATGATAGGGATCACACTATCCATCTCGCGGATCACCGTAAAATAGAAAAATAACAATTTTACCCTTCATTTTATAATACTTAGTCAAAATTTTAATTCATTAACTTTAGTTTTAGCTCAATACCACTTTGGCAACTTAACTTTCTGTTGTAACAAATAGTAACTTAACTTTCTAAAAGTAATAAATTAGTAAGTCCGTTATAACACCGTTAATACCAGCTACTAGACTCTTGGTGCGGGCGCGTTTAAACTTGTTTTTTTTTCTTTTTCACGCTTTTTCCACACCTTCTTTTATTTCTTTTTTATTTTTTTTTTAAAAAATCCTAGCTAAACGATGTCGTGATGTCGCAAGTACTAATCAAATTAAAAACAACAATGCCGCACCCCCCTTATATGAATATTATAAAATAAAAATTTTTATACAAGAAAAAAATAAAAGTAAGAGAATAATGTAGAAAATAATTATAGAAAAATATAAAATCTAAATAAATAAAAAAATATTTTTATACAAATTTTAAAATTATAAGGATAATTCTTTTGAAAAAAAGAAGTAATTTATCTACCATATTTCAGTGACTAGTGATATTATTATTTTTATTTAAAGATAAATTTTTTAACTGCCCGGGTAAAATTTATGTTTTTACCGGGACTGTAAAACGATTTGTACAGTAAATTACCTAATGAAATTAATCTTGGGTAATTATTTCAGGGTAAATTATGCATTGGATTCTGAAACCGACCCTTACCCCACGTTCCCGATTTTTCTGCGGATTTTTCGGACCAGAGTTGGTATTTTTCGGGTCCAGGAATCTTAAGAAAAGTCAGGTTTAACCTCGAATTATCGGGCCGAAAATTAAGTCAAGTGGGTATAATAGATATTTTCTGGTCCGGTCGGGACACGACTGCATGATTGAGTCACGCAGCCGCCTCTTCCCTGTGCAGCTCGTGATTTGTTTTCCTGTGCAACATGTGAAAAGCTTTTTCCTTCTTTTCCCGTATCATCATCAGCCAATGCACCATCTTCCTCAAAACCCAGTATTGCCTCCTCACTGCCAGTTTCTTCCCTGCAACAAAAACCTGCAAAAGAAAGAAACACAAAAAAAAACAAAAACACACAACACACCCCCCACACGCCGTCGTTTCAGCAGCCCCCCTATCTCTTCTTTTCTTTTCCGACGCCGCCACCACACCACGCGACACAAACACCACCGCCGGCCACCAACCCCTCTTCCTCACCATGCGCGCGCCACCAACAACAACCACAGAAGCCACCGGGACGACCTGCAGCAACGACCACCAGCGCGTCACTGCCGTCGCCTTCCCTCGGCTGTGTCTCGCCACACGCAGAACCCGACGCCGCCGTGAGGAGATCCGTGCCCGACGACGGGCAAGCCGCCGCCTTCTCGCCGTTCGTCTCCCCCATAGAGCCTGACCTGCCGCGCCTCGGATCGACGCCACCACCGCACGTCGCGCGCCTCGCCGTTCGTCCTGCCGCGTGCCTCGTCTCACGCCGCCGTTGGAACTCACCCAAGGTGAGTTGTGCGTGAAGAAGACGCGGGTCGACCCATCTGTGACGGGTTTGACCCGATCCCATTAGGTTGGCCCGGTTCTCTTTTAACCTAGGGCCTAGGTCGTCGTGGGCTGGGTTGTTAACGGGCCTAGACTAATGGGCCTGGGTCCTAGTATGGTTGCACCTGGGCTGTTAAGGGGTTAAGCACTGGGCTGGGCTTGCACCACTTGGCCCAGTCCGTAAATTAAAAAAAAATAAATAAAAATAGGAATATATAATCTGGGAAAAACAATAATTTTGGGAAAATAAAAGTAATTTGTGGAAATAACATTTTGAGGAATAATTTGGGGAAATAATATTCTGGAAACATGATTTTAGGGAAAGTATATATAAATGGTGTATAATAACTACTTTGAGAAAATATTTGGGAAGAGTATATGGAATATGTAATTTCTGGGAAATTTAAATACAAAGTATTTTGTGAAAAGAAATAATGTAATTATCATGTCATATTATTTTCAAGGAAACTAAGGAAATTAAAATAAGAATTTTTATATTCTTTGTAAAATTACTATATAGTAATTATTTTAGAAAAGAATACATGTACCATAAAGTATTTTGGGAGTATAAGCATACGTTATATTTTCAGGAAATTACATTATAGTAATTATATTTTTGGAAAGGAAAATAAATGGTAGTAATAATTATTTTTATCAAATATTTTGGAAAGGGTATTAGCAAAGTATATACCGGAATAATAACCGGGTATCAGTATAGTATGGTATTTTGACACATGAATAGTAAATGGTGAATGATGATGATAACGAGGTTTCACCGGGACGTAGACGAACCAGTTTAGTTTTATTTTTACGGTATAGCATCATTTACTTTTATGTGCATCTTATGTGAGTATATGTTATTGTTTGCTATTTAGGAGCTGATAACGAACAGTATCCCGAGGAACCGGAGCCGGGACAATTTGAGGACTTCCAAGAGTAGGGAAATCGGCTAAGGTGAGGATGGATAACCTTTGATATATTGCACATAATACTGTGTATGTTTCTCTGGTTATTATTTTGCCTGATTGAACTGCTCAGCCAATTGAGTTTGATTATGGTATCATTGCTGTGGTTGTTGATTTGTTGATTGTGGATATACCGATATGATGAGATAATTGGATAATTGGAAGTTGTGTTGACGACTTATTTGTCACTTGGAAAGTAGTGGTACGACTAGATGGTTAGAGATTGTTTTGTGGTGGCTATGATCTGGGTTACTTGTGATAAGCATGTCTATGCTTGGGATGTCTATTCCGTGATTATATTTTTGGGATGTCTATCCCTGGGATCTATATTTTTGGGATGTCGATCCCTGGGTTCTCTTGGATTGATCTAGCACCCGGAACATGTTAATAACCAGGTACGACCCTAGCTTGTCCAGTGACAGGGCCCCGAAAGATAAAATTGGTAATAATAAATATTTTTTTGGTCTTGGCTCAGTTGTGTTCTGGATGTTTCTCTGTTATGTCTTTTGCTGAAATTTTACTTCGAAAGTATTGTGTTCGCCTGCATATTACTTTTTATCCTTCTTCGGTGAGCACTTCGGACTCACCCTCGCCTGCGGGGTTTCATCCCGCAGGATGAGTTGCTCGTAGTACAGGTACGTGGTTCGGCCAGCTGCTGTTTCTACTCCACCAGACCCCGGATCCATACCTCCGCTGCATCTCATTCTAAGTCTTCTGCTGCTGATTATTATATGCTGCTGTATTTTATATGTTGCTGCATTGCTGTATTACTTCCTTTGCTGTATCATGTATTATATGTTTCTGCTACTGCTGTTGTGGCTTGAATAATGGTCCCCGGGATCGGGTGACGGTTGTTGTATTTAAGGATTGCTTGTATTGTAATTTATATTTATGTACTGTCTGCTACAGTAGTAAGAACAGTTCTGGCACGTGTTTACTGTGTACGGTAAATACGGGTCGGGGCGCTTCAGTTCGGTAGCGGAGCAGGCAGTAGGTCCTTAGGGTGATAATTGAGCTGTTTGTTGCCTATATGTGCATAGTCTGGTCATTCTCTTGGCATAACACGCATGCATACATTCTCATATAGGTACGAACAGATCCGGTGGGAGGAAACCAGTATGCTGAGCAGCGTTTGGAAGACGACCAAGTATTGGTCGATCAGCCGCAACCAGTTATGGGTGGAAAAGTACCCGCGATAGTACCAGCGGACACAACACAGATGATGCATACCATGGCGCAGATCTTACAGTGTCAGGATGCTAGAGATGCCCGTTTAGAGGCCAGGGAAGCTCGTGAATAGGAGAATCAAGGACCTGTTGAGGACCCTGTTTACACCAAGCTGTCTAAGCTGGGTCTTGATGCCTTTACAGGGGTTACTAACCCACAGTGATACGGCAACAGCCCTAGAATCCACTAGTTCCACCTCCGTAACTATCTGATTGTCCCGATCGTCAATCTCAATCAAACTCGCCGTGTAAGTCTCCTTCACCTCCTAATCTCTGCATGGATTAGACAACAAAGAAGTAGATACACAACAATAGGCTTTAGCAATTCTATTCTTCACCTCCTAGACTCAATTAAGGAATAGGCAACAAAGGGATTAGAATCACAAGGAATTNACTCTCGATAACTTGATTGAATCCACAATCAAAGAAAAACCTCAAAGGAAATTTTATTCTCAAAATAGTCTGTCTCCGTTTGCATCATTCCCTCCCTCCTCAAAACGATTCGCCCTCGAATCGATACCTACAAAATCAATAAGAGGAAATTCAGCATTATCAGAGGTAATATGAATATGATACTCACCTTGCGAAGCAATCTTTATGCGTGGATGATCAAGCTTGACGCGCGTAGCTTCTCCTCCCGGATCAAGCAACATGCAGCTAGCATTAATTTGTTCCTTCCACTCCTTAGGGTAAGCATCCCTAAAATCCTGCAAAGAAACAACAATAAAACTAGATAGACGAGGGTAAATGTTAGATTTGAACCAAGCTTTCTTGTACAAAAGTACAAACAAACTTTTCTTTTCCTCATAATCAACCCTCACATCTCTCTCATTTGAGCCTTTTAAAATAATTTCTTTCGAGGCTTCTTTTATCTCTTTTCTAGTCTCACACTCGGCTTTCTCTTTCTTTTCTTTCTCCTCAAATTTTTCTTTTGATCTCTCCTCTCCTTTTGCAAGGCTCTCAGCCTCCCTCTCTAGCTCTCTTTTTGCAAGGCTCTCAGCCTCCCTCTCTTCCTCTCTTATCCAAAGTTCTTCGAACGACTTTAAAAATTTAGCAACAGCTTCATCTATTCTCTTAAAGCCCTCTTCAAAGTCATCATGCTTTGCTTGAGCTTTGGCCTTCTTGGCTTGCCATGCTTCCACTTGACTTTTAACATGCAATTGATCCCCATCAACTTCCTTTGGAGGTAAGGGTCCAAGTGTTATCTTCCTCTCACCCATGGTGAATGTGTACCTATTCCTTTGACCATCATGTATCACCTTCGTATCATATTGCCATGGTCTCCCAAGTAATATATGGCATGTATCCATAGGCACAACATCACACAACACTTGGTCAAAATACCGGCCAATGGAAAAAGAAACCAGGACTTGTTTGGTTACCTCAATTTCTCCCATGTCACTCGTCCTTTGTAGCCGATAGGGTCTAGGATGCTCCAAACATTCCAATCCTAAACTTTCCACCATATATGTGCTTGCCATATTGGTGTGGCTTTCCCCATCAATGATCATGCTATGTGCCTTGTCACTAATCAAACATCTAGTTTGAAAAAGATTCTCCCTCTGCTCAACTCCATCTTCCTTGACTTGAGTATCAAGCACATGCCTATCCTTCCGATCAATCGCCTCTTTAAACGACATATCCCATCGTTGGAGCAATTCCCGAAAATCCGCCATAGTAGCAGGCCTATCATCATCACTAGAACCATTCATGATGTATCACCTGCAAGAAAGTGTTAGTAGAAAAATATTTTCTCACCATTCCCTCACGTGTTTACTCTCTTGAATCGTTCTCTCGTGTTTGCACTCAATGGCAATAGATGTAACACTCAGCCTTTTACCACTCTTGATTCTGCTTCAGTTTTATATGTTAGGTTCAAATAAAACAAAATCAAGCAACCAACCAGCAGCAATTTAATTCAAGAAGTCAAAGAAATCCTAAAGAAGAAAGAAAGCATTATCAATTCTAGAAGCAAATTTGACTCCAAGAAAGAAAGATTGATCACACACAAGAACAAGAATATGTATGTGAATGAATAATAGCACAATTGAGCAATTATGAAACAACAATTACCCAACACAATAAAAAAGCTCAAATCGAAATCACCAAAGAAAAGTAATCCGGCAGAAAAATTTCGTATATCGGCAGATATACAAAATCGATAAAACACAGCACACTTCCCCCTGCAGAAATCGACTTCAATCCAGCAAATAATCCAACTTCTCCTTGATTTCAACCAACCAATTAACAAACAACAATCAACCAATTGAATCTCCTGCAAGAAACACTTGATAATCTTGCAATCCAATGCCACAATTCCAATTCCAACAACAATAACCAAGTCGACTTCTCTTTTCTTTTTTATATTATGTCGACAATCACAAAGATTTTTTTTTTGTTTTTGTTTTTTTGGTGAACAGTAACGTCGATGAACAGTAATCGGTGAATAGCGACAATGAACAGTACTCGATGAACAGTACGGTGAACAGTAACTCTACACTTTTTCGTTTTTTTTTTTTTATAAATCGACAAAACTAAACAAAGAACAGGAATTGAAAGGCCAGGATGAAATTAAAAACACAAACGCAAAGGATATGATTGATTGAAACCTCAGCTCCGCTACCAAAAGATGATGCGGCAACAGCCCTAGAATCCACTAGTTCCACCTCCGTAACTATCTGATTGTCCCGATCGTCAATCTCAATCAAACTCGCCGTGTAAGTCTCCTTCACCTCCTAATCTCTGCACGGATTAGACAACAAAGAGTAGATACACAACAATAGGCTTTAGCAATTCTATACTTCACCTCCTAGAATCAATTAAGGAATAGGCAACAAAGGGATTAGAATCACAAGGAATTGAATAAACGCCACAAGCAAGACACTTGATAAGTAAACTCAAACCCTAATATAAAACCAAGAGAATCTACTCTCGATAACTTGATTGAATCCACAATAAAAAAAAAACTCAAAGGCAATTTTATTCTCAAAATAGTCTCTCCGTTTGCTTCACACAGGCAGCTGACGAATGGCTTCGTCAAGCTCACTGAGTGATGTTGAAGCTGAGATGCACAGATGACAGGTGGGCTAGGTATGTTGCATCCATGTTTCGCAATGTTGCTGTGGATTGGTGGGATTCGGCAACACGTGACATGGTGAAACCAGTTACCATGCCCTGGGCACAGTTCACTGAGATGTTTCGGAGGAAGTTTGTCACCGATGTTTACCAGGATCAGCTCAAGCGAGAATTCCTGAGTCTGCGATAGTGAATCAGACAGTCGGTGAATGACTATGAGATTCAGTTCGATCGCTTATCCATCTATGCATCGGAGTATGTGTCCACAACAGAGGCCAGATGCAAGCAATTCTGGGATGGTTTGCGATCCTGCATCCAGACAGTCATGGGATGCAAAGTTTATGAGACTTATCAGGATATGCTTGCAGATGCTCTTCATGCAGAAGTTATCTGGATGGGGAGCAAGAGAGAGATGGAAGAAGTTCGCATGAGGAAATTTGCACAGAATGCTGGGAATCAGAACAAAAGGTTCCAGAGCCCTGGTTGGGTATGGACAGACTCAATCCATGCCAGTATCTTAGGGTCGAGGATGGAGCAACAACTACAACAACAATCGTGGATGTTCATGGACCCAGTCTGGAGGGACTTCATCTAGAGACACTCACCCTAGACCACCTCTGACTAGGGTGAGGTGCTTTGAGTGCAATGAAGTTGGGCATTACCGGTTTTCATGTCCTGGGTTGGGAAGATCTGCAGTTGCTGTTCATGCTCACACTGTACAAGCATCAGTAGCCAGCGTACCCAGTGGTTCTGGAGTTGGCCGAGGCCGTAGACGAGGAGCTACTCCTACTCGGACACAGTCAGCTATGGACCAGAGTGCAGCCGCTCCGAGGGCATTTGTGATCACGGCTGAGGATGATCCCGAAAATGCTGATGTTATTGCAGGTACCTTTACAGCTTTTGGTAGTATTGCATACACTTTGATTGATCCTGGTGCCTTATATTCTTTTATCGCTCAGAGTTTTGCTATACAACATAGCTGTAAGGAAGAGAGTTTAGCAAGTCCGTTGAGGGTTAGGCTACCCGCAGGCATAGTAGTGAGATTAACACAAGTGTGCAAGGATGTTCTCCTTTCATATGATGACGAGGTTTTCTTAGCTCGTTTGGTGGTGATGAACATGGGGGGATTCGACATAATCCTAGGGATGGATTGGTTGTCAAGATATAATGCTGTGGTGAACTGTCGGACCAAGGAAGTATTGTTGACTTCCGATAGCAGATAACAAGTTTGGGTAACTGGTATTAGGAGAGCTGCTGCTACGTGTAGCATCTCTGCTATGCAGGAATTTGGAGTGAAGCCGCATGGTCCGCATGTTTTGTTGAACCACATCACAAATGAAGATAAGGGATCCTACCCAGGGAGATATATTAGTGGTGAAAGAATTCCTTGATGTTTTCCCAGATGATTTGCCAGGTTTGCCACCCGATAGAGAGGTTGAGTATACCATCGACCTGATGCCAGAAGTCACACCCATATCGATGGCTCCATACAGGATGGCACCAACAGAGCTCCAGGAGCTGAAGAAGCAGTTGGATGAGCTGTTAGAAAAGGGTTTCATCAGACCCAATGCCTCACTATGGGGTGCACCAGTTCTATTCCTAAAGAAGAAAGATGGTAGCTTGCGGATGTGTGTAGACTACCACCAGCTTAACAAGGTGACAATTAAGAATAAGTACCTGTTACCTAGGATTGATGACTTTTTTGACCAGTTGCAAGGAGCCACTGTGGTTTCCAAGATTGATCTTCGGTCTGGGTATCATCAAATCAAGATTGCAGAGAAGGACATACCGAAGACTGCCTTCCACACACTGTATGGTCATTTCGAGTTCATAGTTGTACCGTTCAGAATGACCAATGCACCAGCAGTGTTCATGTGCTTGATGCACTTGGTCTTGAATGAGTTTTTGGATAAGTTTGTTGTGGTTTTCATCGATGATATCCTCATTTACTCTAAGAGCAAGGAGGAATATGAGGAGCATTTGAGGATAGTACTTCAGAGGTTACGGGAGAAGCAGCTGTATGCCAAATTCAGCAAGTGTGAATTTTGGCTTGGAGAAGTTTCTTTCCTTGGACATGTGGTAGGTGGGGATGGAATAAAGGTTGACCCTGCCAAAGTGAAGGCCGTGTTGGAGTGGGAACCACCTAAGAATGTATCCGAAGTCAGAAGCTTTCTTGGACTTGCAGGATACTACCGGAGGTTCATTGAAGGTTTTTCCTTATTAGCCAGTCCCATGACCAAGCTATTAAGGAAAGAACAGGCATTTATTTGGAGCCCGGAGTGTCAGCAGAGTTTTGAAGAGCTTAAAAAGAAGCTGACCACAGCACCGGTTCTGACAGTACCGAAGCCTGGAGTTGAGTATGTGTTGTTTTGTGATGCATCGGGACTTGGTTTAGGAGCCGTGCTGATGCAAGAAGGACGGGTGATTGCCTACGTCTCTAGGTAGTTGAGGACTCATGAGAAGAATTATCCGACGCATGATCTTGAGATGGAAGCTGTGATTTTGGCTTTGAAGATTTGGAGACACTACTTATTTGGAGAGAAGTATCGGATTTTCACTGACCACGAGAGTCTTAAGTACATCATGACTCAGAAGGAGCTTAACCTACGAAAGAGACGTTGGATTGAGTTACTTAATGATTATGACTGTACTATCGAGTATCACCTAAGAAAGGCTAATGTGGTAGCTGATGCCTTGAGCCGGAGACAACCAGAGGATACTTCCACTAGTTACTCGATGTTCTCACCTATCAAGTTAGGGAAGTTGGGAGTCGGTTTGACAGTTAATGATACCGGAGCTTTACTGGCACACATGAGTGTCAAGTCTAACCTAAGAGGATGGATAGTGGAGTTACAAGATGGAGATCGCGACCTGGTCAAGCTAAAAGAAGGAGTAAGGAGTGGAAAAGAGGACAAGTTCCGCATAGCTGATGGTGGAGCATTAATGATTGGGGAACGGGCATGTGTACCTAATGTTAGTAATCTGCGTAGTCAGATCCTGAAAGAAGGTCATATGACGCCATATGCGATGCATCCAGGAAGCACCAAGATGTATCAGAACCTGAAGAGCCATTTCTGGTGGCCTCGTATGAAGAAGGATGTAGCTGAATATGTTGCAAGATGTCTTACTTGCCAACAGGTGAAAGCTGAGCATCAAGCTCCAGTAGGAAAGTTGAGATCTTTGACAGTGCGAGAGTGGAAGTGGGAGATGATCACTATGGATTTTTTGATTGGTTTACCGATGACTCGGAGGCAGCAAGATGCCATTTCGGTCATAGTTGACCGGTTAACAAAATCTGCTCATTTTCTACCTATTCGCCAAATTGATAGCATGGACACATTGGCAGGTAAGTATGTTGCTGAGGTTGTGAGACTACATGGAATTCCAAAGTCTATAGTCTCAGACAGGGATCCGAGGTTCACATCACGTTTTTGGAAGAGCTTACAAGTAGTGCTAGGAACTAAGTTGAGCTTCAGCACTGCTTTTCACTCTCAGACAAATGGACAGTCTGAGAGGACTATACAGACACTGGAGGATATGTTAAGGGCTTGTGCACTTAACTTCAGTGGGAGTTGGGATAAGTATCTACCCTTGGCTGAGCTTGCTTATAACAACGGCTACCATTCCAGCATTGGTATGTCACCTTTTGAGGCTCTCTATGGAAAGAAGTATAGAAGTCCAGTGTGTTGGGATGAAGAAGGTATGAGACTGATCGTTGGGCCAGAATTAGTCCAACAGACAGTGGACAAGATCCAGACGGTGAGACAGTGTATGAGAGCTGCCCAAGATCGGCAGAAGAGCTACGCCGACAAACACCGACGTGAGATGGAGTACAATGTTGGTGAGAAGGTTTTCCTCAGAGTAGCACCTTGGAAGGGTGTAATTAGGTTCGGCAAGAGAGGGAAGCTGAGCCCAAGGTATATTGGACCCTATGAGATCGTGGAGAAAATTGGACCACTAGCTTACAGGTTGTCCTTATCTGATGAGCTATCACGTATTCATGACGTGTTCCATGTCTCTATGCTGAGGAGATAACGATCAGATCCTAGTCACATTGTTGCCCCAATGGATGTTGAGGTAGCAGAGGACCTTACCTACACAGAAGTGCCGGAACAGATTCTTGCAGGAGAAGTTCGGCAGTTGCGGAACCGTACCATTCCCATGGTTAAGGTCAAGTAGAGTAAGCATTCCGCTAACGAGTCTACTTGGGAAGTTGAAGAACACATGCGGTCCCAGTATCCGCATCTCTTCAGTGACTAGTGATATTATTATTTTTATTTAAAGATAAATTTTTTAACTGCCCGGGTAAAATTTATGTTTTTACCGGGACTGTAAAACGATTTGTACAGTAAATTACCTAATGAAATTAATCTTGGGTAATTATTTCAGGGTAAATTATGCATTGGATTCTGAAACCGACCCTTACCCCACGTTCCCAATTTTTCTGCGGATTTTTCGGACCAGAGTTGGTATTTTTCGGGTCCAGGAATCTTAAGAAAAGTCAGGTTTAACCTCGAATTATCGGGCCGGAAATTAAGTCAAGTGGGTATAATAGATATTTTCTGGTCCGATCGGGACACGACTGCATGATTGAGCCACGCAGCCGCCTCTTCCCTGTGCAGCTCGTGATTTGTTTTCCTGTGCAACATGTGAAAAGTTTTTTCCTTTTTTTCCCGTATCATCATCAGCCAGTGCACCATCTTCCTCAAAACCCAGTATTGCCTCCTCCCTGCCTGCTTCTTCCCTGCAACAAAAACCTGCAAAAGAAAGAAACACAAAAAAAAAACACACAACACACCCCCCACACGCCGTCGTTCCAGCAGGCCCCCCATCTCTTCTTTTCTTTTTCGACACCGCCACCACACCACGCGACACAAACAGCACCGCCGGCCACCAACCCCTCTTCCTCACCATGCGCGCGCCACCAAAAACAACCACAGAAGCGACCGGGACGACCTGCAGCAGCGACCACCAGTGCGTCACTGCCGTCGCCTTCCCTCGGCTGTGTCTCGCCACACGCAGAACCCGACGCCGCCGTGAGGAGATCCGTGCCCGACGACGAGCAAGCCGTCGTCTTCTCGCCGTTCGTCTCCCCATAGAGCCTGACCTGCCGCGCCTCGGATCGACGCCACCACCGCACGTCGCACGCCTCACCGTTCGTCCTGCCGCGTGCCTCGTCTCGCGCCGCTGTTGGAACTCACCCAAGGTGAGCTGTGCATGAGGAAGACGCGGGTCGACCCATCTGTGACGGGTTTGACCCGATCCCGTTAGGTTGGCCCGGTTCTAATTTAACCTAGGGCCTGGGTCGTCGTGGGCTGGGTTGTTAACGGGCCTAGACTAGTGGGCCTAGGTTCTAGTATGGTTGCACCTGGGGTGTTAAGGGGTTAAGCACTGGGCTGGGCTTGCACCACTTGGCCCAGTCCGTAAATTAAAAATATAAAATAAAAATAGGAATATATAGTCTGGGAAAAACAATAATTCTGGGAAAATAAAAGTAATTTGTGGAAATAACATTTTGAGGAATAATTTGGGGAAATAGTATTCTGGAAACATGATTTTAGGGAAAGTATATGTAAATGGTGTATAATAACTACTTTGAGAAAATATTTGGGAAGAGTATATGGAATATGTAATTTCTGGGAAATTTAAATACAAAGTATTTTGTGAAAAGAAATAAAGTAGTTATCACGTCATATTATTTTCAAGGAAACTAAGGAAATTAAAATAAGAATTTTTATATCCTTTGTAAAATTACTATATAGTAATTATTTTAGAAAAGAATACATGTACCACAAAGTATTTTGAGAGTATAAGCATACGTTATATTTTCAGGAAATTATGTTATAGTAATTATATTTTTGGAAAGGAAAATAAATCGTAGTAATAATTATTTTTATCAAATATTTTGGAAAGGGTATTAGCAAAGTATATACCGAATAATAACCGGGTATCAGTATAGTGTGGTATTTTGACACATGAATAGTAAATGGTGAATGATGATGCTAACGGGGTTTCACCGTGACGTAGACGAACCAGTTTAGTTTTATTTTTACGGTATAGCATCATTTGCATTTATGTGCATCTTATGTGAGTATATGCTATTGTTTGCTATTTAGGAGCTGATAACGAACAGTATCCCGAGGAACCGGAGCCGGGACAATTTGAGGACTTCCAAGAGTAGGGAAATCGGCTAAGGTGAGGATGGATAACCTTTGATATATTGCACATAATACTGTGTATGTTTCTCTGGTTATTATTTTGCCTGATTGAATTGCTGAGCCAATTGAGTTTGATTGTGGTATCATTGCTGTGGTTGTTGATTTGTTGGTTGTGGATATACCGATATGATGAGATAATTGGATAATTAGAAGTTGTGTTGACGACTTATTTGTCACTTGGAAAGTAGTGGTACGACTAGATGGTTAGAGACTGTTTTGTGGTGGCTATGATCTGGGTTACTTGTGATAAGCATGTCTATGCTTGGGATGTCTATCCCGTGATTATATTTTTTGGATGTCTATCCCTGGGATCTATATTTTTGGGATGTCGATCCCTGGGTTCTCTTGGATTGATCTAGCACCCGGAACATGTTAATAACCAGGTACGACCCTAGCTTGTCCAGTGACAGGGCCCCGAAAGATAAAATTGGTAATAATAAATATTTTTTTGGTCTTGGCTCAGTTGTGTTCTGGATGTTTCTTTGTTGTGTCTTTTGCTAAAATTTCACTTCGAAAGTATTGTGTTCGCCTGCATATTACTCACCCTCGCCTGCCGGGTTTCATCCCGTAGGATGAGTTGCTCGTAGTACAGGTACTTGGTTCGGCCAGCTGCTGTTTCTACTCCACCAGACCCCGGATCCATACCTCCGCTGCATCTCATTCTAAGTCTTCCGCTGCTGATTATTATATGCTGCTGTATTTTATATGTTGCTGCGTTGCTGTATTACTTCCTTTGCTGTATCATGTATTATATGTTTCTGCTATTGCTGTTGTGGCTTGAATAATGGTCCCCGGAATCGGGTGACGGTTGTTGTATTTAGGGATTGCTTGTATTGTAATTTATATTGTATGTACTGTCTACTACTGTAGTAAGAACAGTTCTGGCACGTGTTTACTGTGTACGGTAAATACGGATCGGGGCGCTTCAAATTTACATTATCACATATATTATATGTAATACCGATAATTTAATTAAAATTAATTAAATATAATAAATTTTGTGTAAATTTATGATGAATGAATAATTTAAAAATGGCAAAAAAATTTGCTAATGCTCTCTGTGAAAGAAGGGAGAAATCGGGGTTGAAGAGAGAGAGGAGTGTGGCTTTGTTATTTTTTATTTGATTAGTAAACACATCACGACATCGTTTAGTTAGGGATTTTTTTTAAAAAAAATAATTTAAAAGAAATAAAAGAAAAAATGTAGAAAAAGCATGAAAAAAAAAAAAGAAGATCAAGTTTAAACATGCGCGCACCATGAGTCTAGAAGCTGGCGTTAACGGTGTTATAACGGAGTTACTAATTTGTTTCTTTAGAAAGTTAAGTTACTAATTTGTTACAACAAAAAGTTAAATTGCCAAAATGGTATTGAGCTAAAGTTAAGGTTAGTTAATTGAAATTTTGCCTAATACTTATAGAGGATTATGATAATTTTATTTTATCTACACTTTTTGACCAGTATATATTTTTCTATATGTAAAATCACTTTGGTTATCATTGTATAGTAGTTAAAATTATAAAATTTAATTGGATACTTTGAGAGACTATTTTAGTATATACTTAATATAATTTATTGGAATTAGAACAAAAAATTAACTTTTTACAATAAAAATATAAATATTTAAAATAAATAATTTTTATTTATGCAAAATAAATAAATAATTTGATTGTGCAGATCCAAATGGAGTGTGGTGAACGGGGATAGGGACCAAAATTCCTCGCCGTGGGGAAGGGGCAGGGGTGGAGAGACTTTTACGCCGGTGAGGAAAGGGCGGCGATTCCTCTAGTCCCAAGATCCCGCCTCGCTGCCATCCCTAGCCATAAGGTTGAGCAATTAGGAGTTTCAAGATCAGATGGAATAAAATGAGCAGAATGGTTGTATTTGTCGGGAATGAGCCTAGTAACAATTTGGTTCATTCCCAGCCCAATCTTGCAAGCATCGCCTCATCTTTAATTCCAAGTCCGGTCCACCACAATTTTGTCCGAAAAATTGTTATTGGGCTGGGAACCAAGGACTTTTTGTCTCGGGATGGGCCTCTAAGGCACACAAGAAGCCCATGAACCTAGGATGTGTGCAAGGTGGTTGGGCTTATCATAACTAAATTTGAATTGGCCATTCAAATTTAAATAAGATAGGTACTTGTTTGAATTTAAGTTAATTTGAATATTAGGTATGATTTGAATTAATTTGAATTCAAATGAGGTGGTTAAGATATACAGGATTTGAACTCTTATGTGTAGCCTATAAATAGTGCATGACATAGGAGGGGAAAAGTATGGGAGTGTATTGTATTCTTTCACCATTAATATAATACACAAAGCTTCTCCCAATTCCTTTCTCTCTTCTCTTTTTTATTCTCTCCATAGTTGTGTTTTTAGGTTGATCAAGCTGAGGCTTGAACCGCACGGGCATCTTTCGCAGCCCTAAACTCTGTGCCCGTGACAGTTGGTAGCGGAGCTTTGCAAGATTCTTTGTGAAGATCATAGCCTTTGACTACTAGAGTTGGAGGGGTGATTGAAGCTTTGATATCTTGTTGGTTGGTAGGGGAATCAACAATAACAAGAACGAATTAGAGGCAGAGCTTGCAATTGCCAAGAGGAATTTTCATTCCAGGTTTGATCATTCTTTTTGTTAGAGGTGTTGGCTTAGATTGAGAAAATTGTGTTGTTGGTGGTTGGACTTTTTGCATTGCCAAGTGTGTTGTTTGATCTTGTTGGTTGGAATTGATTCACCTATAATCTGTTTATTTTAAGTTCCTTGTAAAAGCAAGTTTTGCTATTGTATTTCTGGGAAATATTTGAAATATTTGCTTGGAAGGGGTTATTGGAAATTGAAATAATTAGATTATTGTGGAGTTTTCTATTGTAAGCACTTTGTTGGAGAGTTTGTAGGGTTTGTTGAGTAGGTATTTGCTTTACCAAAATTTACTTGAAGGAGGGTTACTTTGGTGCTACGGGTTGCACAGTTCTCTTGTGGGAATTGTGTTTTCCTTGTGTTCATATTAAGCAGGGAATTAGCATCATAACCTTAGTGATTTGGTAAAGATGGTTGGGGGCAACCATTGGAGAAGAAGGCATCCTTAGTGGAGGCCTAGAGAAGCTTGAAGATCATATCTCTAACTCTGAAACTAGAAATGAGGGCATGACTGGTGAGGTACAAGCACTCAGGTCGCAGTTCACAGAGCTCGTTGGTGGTTTCAATAGAGCATTGGCAGAGATAGTTGACGAGCTTGTAGAATTAAGGTCAATGCGTGATGATTTGAAGCTATGCAAGGGGCAACTTGCCATGATGGAAGGAGGTGTGCCACTTCAACAACAACAGGTGCTGCCCAAGATCGATATTCCAAAGCCAAAGGAGTACGATGGCATGAGGACAGTAAAGGCAGTGAATGTCTTCCTGTTTAGCTGTGAAGAGTATTTTGATGGCTTAAACATCACGGATGACCAGCAGAAGGTGAAGATCGCAGGAGATACTTTACTGATTTTGTAGTGTTATGGTGGCGACAGATACGCACTACTGGTGAGGGGTGTAAGGATTGGACCTGGGATCAGTTCAGACAACAATTGAAGGACCAATTCTATCCAGAGTATGCTGAGAGGGAGGCACGACACAGGTTGCGAGCGTTGAAGCACGATGGTAGCATTAAAAAGTACGTCAAGGAGTTTCAGGATTTGGCTTTCGAAATCCCTTCAATGACTGAAGAAGAGGGATATGGTGCATTCATAGGTGGACTTCAGAGGTGGGCAAGAACCAAGGTCGATGATCGACATGCAAGGAGACTAAAGGATGCTATCCGGATTGCTGAATCATTGACGGAGTATAGCAAGGAGTCCAATCCCAGTTATTCGGAGGAGTGCACGAGTGGGAGTGAGGATGAAGCCATAACTTTTGCACCGAAGAAAGGAGACAAGAAGTCCAAGTGGGGTAAGTCTAACGGTGGCAAAACTAGGGAGATAGAATACTACTTGTGCAAGGGTGCTCACAAAGTCTACGACTGCCCATACAGAAACAAGATTAGTGCAATCTTGAAAGAGTCGGCGGGGATTCCTCGGGGGAGAAAAATACCGAAGAGGAGCAAGTCAGGATGGGGTCGTTAAGGATCTTGACTACAGTCCAAGTTAATAGACCAATGCCAAAGAAAGGACGCATGTTTACTACAGTGCGGATTGGGGAGCATGAGATTGATGCTATGATTGATACTGATGCTACTCACTACTTTCTTGCAAGTGATGAAGCAAAAAAGCTAGGCATCACCAAGGAGTTGGGCACAATGAAGGCAGTCAATACAGCTGCACAACCTATCCTTGGTGTGGCACGAGGTTTAGAGATTAACTTGGGGGATTGGCGAGGCAAGATTGAGTTGACTGTGGTTCCACTTGACGACTATCCCATGGAATTAGGGATGGAGTTTTTCGAGAAGACAAATGCGTCGATTCTCGTGGGTGCTAGCCAGATTCACATGCCAAGAGGCGCAAGTACTTGTGTGGTGCAAACTAGACAAGAGGGTAGGAAGTCGATGAAGAAACTTTCTGCAGTTCAGTGGATGCAAGAAGATCACATAAAGGTACATGAGGTGAGTAGGCAGGCAATAGAAGCAACAGTGACACTATGTGTTGTGGCACAGTTGGCAGGAGTGGCAGAAGCCACAAAACCCTTGAAGGTTGATTTCTTGGAAGAGATCAAGCTTGGAGGTGCTTCACCAAAGGCAAGTCTAGAAAGTAAAGATAAGAAGACAGGTTCTTCACAAGGAGACTGTGATGGCTATGGTGGTGGGGACCATGTGGAAGCACAAGGTTACAAGAAGAGTGACTAGGGTGCATGTTCGTGTGCAGTGGAATGGCAACCAGAGGTGGCCAAGTCAAAGGAAGTTTGGAAGTCCAAGAGATGGCGGAATCCAAGTACTTTAGAGAAGATTGTGGCGCACAAGAAGGTCATTCATTGGCATGGACAGGAAGTTCGAGAACTCTGTCCTTTGCAATGGAAGGAGTGTCCAAAGGCAAGGTGTGAGTGTGAGCATCGGACGAAACAATTCCGGGGGCGAGTTGCAATGCACCATCGGATTGCAATGAGGACGTTGCAAGAATAGGTGGTGGAGAATATCACAGGATGGGCCTCTAAGACACACAAGAAGCCCATGAGCCCAGGATGTGTACAAGGTGGTTGGGCTTATCATATCTAAATTTGAATTGCCCATTCAAATTTAAAAAAGAAAGGTGCTTGTTTGAATTTAAGTTAATTTAATTATTAGGTATGATTTGAATGAATTTGAATTCAAATAAGGTGGTTAAGATATACAGGGTTTGAACTCTTATGTGTAGCCTATAAATAGTGCATGACATAGGAGGGGAAAAGTATGGGAGTGTATTGTATTCTTTCATCATTAATATAATACACAAAGTTTTTCCCAATTCCTTTCTCTCTTCTCTTTTTTATTCTCTCCATAGTTATGTTCTTAGGTTGATCAAGCTGAGGCTTGAACCGCACGGGCATCTTCCGCAGCCCTAAACTCTATGTCCGTGACATTTTGGGCATCAGGGGATGACGGCATCACAATGTTTCTCATTATCTTTCACAAGATGTGCTGGAAACTTCACTATATGCATAGTAAACATAGGATGCAGAAAGTGCTCCATCCCAAAAAGGATACTCTTCGTGGTTCCAAAATTCCAGTAATATACTTCATGGATAAATTGCGAATTAAGGTGGTCAAGGTCAATTTTGATATCCATCAGAGTACGCTGTCCTTTTCCAGACTCCGTAGAGTCAATTGCCTCCTAAACTACCAGTCTAGCATGATTATCAGAAATATGTCACCCTCGTATGAAACTAGACTGGGGTGGAGCAACCAAGGGTCTCTAGGACCATTTCTGTTTAATGGTAATCAACCGAGCCTGCAGTTCGGATAGTTGGACAAGGAACATTGATCAATGTCAATTTTATCCACATTGAGAATTTGAGATTAAACTAAAACTTACTGAAGTGAATCCATTTCCAGTTTTCCTTCTCCATATATATATAGAGAGAAATTGTAGAGCCCAACTAAATTATATTTTCCCCAAAGAACATAAAAAGAGCAATATAAAAATTTGTGATCAAGTTTACAAACTTATTTTACCACAAACATGGTGATGCCACAAGCATCAAAGCTACAAAAATGAGACATACAAATACTCACGTACATCTCTTATGGTCCTAACATATATAGTCACTGTACTTAAAAGGGGAACCATGTCCAGTGACTAGGAAATTAATGGTAGTATATGCAAGTTCCACACCAAATTAATTAACAACCGGGTGGGTTCAAAGTCCCTGTGACCTTGATCTTGGCATTTTTGCATTCTGATTTTGCAGGGCCCTGGTTCCCAGAATATGTGAGGTTAATGTCAGCAAGGTCCACCTCCTCGCATGGGATGCCACTGCTACACACAATCTTAACAGCCACTGGGGTGTTGGAAGTGCCCCTTATATTCTTGAAACTGATTTTGCTCAGCTTCACCTTGGATGGTTCCTTCAAGCTGCATTGGTTCCACGGGCAGTACTCTTGATCCACGATCACAGGATTGGAGACATTATCAATTATAATATCCTCAAAATGGATATCCGATGCAAGACCGCCTTTCATTGCGGGCCAAGATTTAATCCTCACACCATTGTCGGTGTTTCTCAGGGTGCAATTCTTCACAAAGATCCCAATCACTGGCTCTTCGTTATCGTATTTTCCTAGACTTCCAATGCTAATGCCATGACCAGG